>KL265621.1:24657-51904 GCA_000699545.1 Podiceps cristatus | reverse complement strand
CCCCCCCGTTTCCAAAATTCTTCCATCGATGGGCGCAGCTGAACGTCTTGTTTCCTTTCAGTCGTGCGTTTATTTTCTTGAATATTTTTTGTCCCTGCGTCTAGAGTTGGTCGCTCTCTTTATTCGTCTCTGTAGTGTGATTGTAGGCGTTCAGAAAGGGGAAAATGTAAAATCTGCTAGCAGCTCCGCGTTTCTCTTTGTGCCCCTGCGAAGGCTCACCTGGCTGCGTGTCCCTGAGGTCGTGGTTGATAAAAAAAGTGAATCTGTCCATACGAGTTGCTGCCCCTACCTGGCTTGTTTTAGGACGTGCTGCCTGTGCTGCGTAGCCTGCCAGATTAGTGTCTAAATGAGCATGTATACAGGTGAAAGTTCTCCTCAGCCGTTCTAGCTCTTGGTTGTTTTGTACCTTGAAGACTTAGTACTAAGTCTCGCTAAAAAGCGATCGTGTGCGTTTGCTTTGGTTAATATCAGTCTTAAAGAGTGTGGTGAATGAACTCCAAAATACTGAAAATGTAAACTAGCCGGATTGAGAGTGTGAGATTGTTTGGGGGGGGTTTGTTTGGGGTTTTTTTTAGCAATCTAAATGAGTTGGGATGATGCTCTGCAATGGTATATCTAGTGACTGGGTTATAAATTTGACATGCTCAGTGACCTTACTTAAGGCTTCTTACTCTGTCTTCTGTTAGTAAAACAGCTTAAAAAAACCCTTCTGAAATAATTTAAGTGATGCAGGTGAAAAACTTCTTTTGTTACTGTTTTATCAAATTTATTCCAATGCTGCTTCTGTTTCTTCATCATGTTTTGTGACCAGAGGTGCTAAATGAGCATTACAGGCTATGACTTCATGAAAGCTTTATCAGCATTTGTTTCTCTCTCTGATGCTTAATCTTTTGTAAACTAGTGCATTTCTCAGTGAAGGTGCTTCACAGCCTTCAGCTGTATGTTACAGATTTTTACAGCTATAGGTTTTTGCATATAGTTTTTGCATTATGCTGGCCTGTTAAGATGAAGTCATCCTGTATTTCAGGGTGGAAGCTTTCATCTAGGCCTGAACTTAGTTGGGAGATGAGCCTTTCTTAGAAAGTTTTGAGTTGTGGCCTTCACTTTTTTGCTGTGGGAAGAACCTTCAAAATGTAAATCAGAAATCGTGTTTACAGTGTAAAAATGTCCTTGTTATTGTTTTAGTGTTAGAAATCCCAGCAATTTATCCATTCCAAAACTTGTTCATGTAGCTTATGGTACAAGCTGTATTTTATTACAGTGTACTGTACTGTCTGAGCTAGGGCAAGAAAACCAGTGCAGATAATCTTGGTACTAACTGCACTGGTTTACACTTGCAGTCCGATTTAGGAAGGTATTTGGGAATAGTACTTCCAAGATGTATGCTGTGTACAGTCCGACTTGTATCAGTGGGGTGGTAGAAGTGTGTTTAACAGACAGTGTGTTAAAGCTAAAATATTTCATCACAGATCAGAGACTACAAGAAGCAGTATGATGGCAGTTGATGCCCTTTTTTGGCATCATTGTGCTAGTGAGCAGATACAAGGGAAACCAGGCCACTTTCTGCCCCTCCAAATGGTATGTTATTAAGGTCTATAATGAAACTGTTTCCCCTCCAAAATGATATAATGTTATTTTTTATTTAAAAACATATATGTTGTATCTGCTATGAACACTATACAAAATTACTAACAAAAAATCCAAATCTCCAGTTCAGTTAAAATACGCACTTGGCTCCTGTGTTTTCTACTCTAAAATTATTAATGTGAAATACTAAATTTGTTATGTTGTGCTCTTAACTATTGCTCTTCTGCCTTGGGTGTGAAATGACAGGGAACAAAGTCTTCATTTATATTGTATACTCGATAAGGAGAGTGTTAGATGCACTTGTTGTAGTTAAATGCCATAGCAACTGTAACGTATTGTAGTGCCTAACATACAAGCTACTGTCATTAAATAAGATGACTTATCAATCATCAGACATACAGGTTATGCAGTTTAACACTACATGTTTCTTACCTTGCTTTGATTGCTAATGCAGTGAGGATCTGCAGAAGCTTCTCCCTTGGGGGGCGGGGTAGAGGGCAAGCTATGAGTGTGCAGATGGAGATGTTTCCTGCAACTGCAAAATCCATTTAAATTTGTACACTTTAATGAAGGAAAGCAAAGCAGGCTCTAATGGTTTAGACTCACAGCTAATGTGTATGGCTTGGGAGATGCTATTTATTTACAAGTGCATTGTGCCATGAGGCTTGTTATATGGAAAACAAGTGACTTAACTCTTAAAATCCTGCACTCTTTTCCTTGTTTTTCCTAATTCTTTTATTTCTGGATTATTTGATAAGGGAGCCGAAAACAATAAAATTCTTTTAATTATATTACTAAAAGGGCAAATGCACTATTCTTAGGATAGTGCTTTTACAGTCGGTCTTCCATTTTGATTTTGCAGCAGAGAGAATAATGTTTGAGAAATATTGATCGCAACATAAAATAACAGCACAGGAAATAGAGGAAGATGTGGACTGAATAGACTGTACGCGAATGTTCTCTCATCTGGATTTGAAAACCCTTAATGGCATTTAACTATTTTCTCTAGTGTAGTAATTTTTAACATAACCAGATTTTGAGTTAAAATAAACTTAACAGAGCAGTACTTTTTCTGCTATGTTGTGGTTGCACTTTCTCAGCTTCATAAGCAGAAAAGGCGTGGTATCAGGCAAAATCCTATCTTAATGTCCTCCAGTTAAACTCCACCAGAAAAGTTAGTCCTTCGATACAGGCTTGCATCTTATTTAGAAATTTTGTTGCTGGGGTGAAGTGGTTAATAAGTGGATATCCATGTCAGTGTCCCTTTCTAAACTATATTTTGTTTTCAGTATTTCTGTGTGTGAAACTGGGGGAGGGCCATAGCACAAAGTTTTAGCCAAAATCCTCAGCACTTTCTAGGGCTGCAGGACATTCTTTGAGCAATTTAGTCATACAGTCATGTTTGTTACTCTGAATTAATTTATCCAAATATATGCAAATGTTGTGTTTGGTGTTTTTTTGGGGGGTGTGTGTGTATTTTTGTTTGGTTGGTTCTTTTTTTCCCCCTCCTTCCAATTCTCTTTTGCTTAAGAGTTGTTTTGAGGGGTTTTGGTGTTAAGTTCTTTATGTGACTTTCTCTGTCTTTCAGTGATAGTGGATTATCAACCTCAGAGTCACCTGGGACTGACTTTCAAACCCAGCCTGAAAGTTTCAGAACTACCTTTCAGACACAATAAAGTGTGCAAGATTTTTGAGATTGCCTCCCCAAATGTGTTGTTTGGGGGGGGTGTGTGTGTTTTATTTTGTTCTTTTTTGCAAAAAACTCAAAACCAACCTGTTAACAGGCCGTACTTTAAACACACTGAAACAGCGGTAAAAATATGATTGTGTTGAGGTTTAGATTTCCAGTGTGGATTTTTCTTCATCAGTTGGTCAGGGGCAATTTGGCAAGGATGATCATTTGACAGTTTAAAACAAGTCATCTTTTTAGAAAGAAATGGTGAATGGGAATGTGATAGGGATGTTCTGGTTTATATTCATTTTTTTGGAAGACCTTTTTGTCATCAGGCTTATGGGAATGTGAAGTACTGTCACTGATGCAAACAACTGCATGTAAATAATAAACATGAATGCAGTTGGAAGAAAACAATCCTGAAGCTCAAATCTTGTGTTTCTTGGCCTGAATTTGACTGGGTTGTTACAAAGACATCTTTGTGTTACTGATGTGCTATAGAAGAGTGATATTAGAAGTTAAGGTAGTCCATAGATGAATGTTAAAGTAATACTGAAAAGAATATTTTAAACATTTGGCAGTAGTCTTTTCAAAGTTCTGCTCCTTTCTACTGTCTCATGGAAGAACCCTACTTGTAGAGAATGGATCATTTAAAATTAAGTCTGGGAAGTATATGCATGAAGAGGCTCTAAACAGGAAATAAAATCAAGAATAGAATGATCTGTAAGGCATGGATATTTATATTAAAAGATGAAAATAGAAAACTTGATGAGATTGATGGTTACATAATATTTTCTTTCAAGACAGGCCAATGTTACACAAAAAGGTAGCATTTGCATCCCTCTGTGCGGGTCAGATGTTCTGAGGTGGACTGCTTAGTGGCAAGGATCAGAAACGGCCTGTTTTGTTTTGTTTTTTTTTTTCTGTTAACTATTGCATTGATCTGGAGAGAGTACCCTTTAATGACAGAGCAAGTATAGAGATTCAGGTCCCTGTTTCTTTGTGCTTTTAGGGAGCATAGGTCGGGTATGGGTGTCGATACTTGGTAATTAATATGTGCTGGTCTGTGTGGTAGGGAAAACAGGGAGCTGATGCAAGTTAGCCAACCCTAGTATGTCCTCCTTACTGCAAGGATCAGAATAGAGAACTAGGGAATGTAATTGGTGGCTTGTTATCAGCTAAGCATATCAGGTAAGCATTTCCCTTCAGTCACTCAAACTTCCAGTACTTGCTTAACCTGAGGTGGAAACAAGAAAGGAGCAATTACAGCTGCTTTTTGTGCTCTCCCCTGTGATGCAACAGGTGGTCAGCAAGCTGTGCAGCAGGCGTCAGGGAGGGACAGCAGCTAGTCGTTCTCTGTCCATATCAGAGCTGTCTTTTAAGATTTATGGAAGATAAGAGGTAGCAACTTTTCCTGTCTGCCCAAAGTAATGAGATACTAACTTAAGAGTTGAAGAGTGCAGCTCAGGGACATTTGGATTTTATAAATAAATACAGATTTTCTTAACATATCATGGTCCAGCTCACAGAAACAGATAGAGATAACTTGTGTTATTTTTTTAAACATGATTTATTAAGGAAATAAGGCTTATATGTTCACAGTATCTGTATGTGGTTGCATGAGTCTGTCTCCCGTACCCCTACATGTGGCTCATGAACCTGTTCCCTGCCTTCCATCAAATTTGGCAGCTGGTATTGGTCTTAAAGAGCGAGTTTCTGCAAGTTTCTGAAAAACAGGTATTCTTGAGTGAAGAGATCTTTTATGCTGCCTTACTGAGGAAGAGACTGCATCAGGAGGTCATATCTGAGAAGTCAGACTCCCCCCAAAGAGACATGACAGATGCCCCAGTTTCACAGATGGACTTCCTGGTACTCTTGAGCCCAGAAATGTGTATTTGTAGGACACCAGGCTCTGTTAGTTCAGTGAGCTCCTTGTTTAGGAGTGGGGATCTACAGCCCACAGAAGAGCTGATGCTTACCAACTGAGTAGGTGTACAGCCTGAGTTGAAAAATAGTACTTTGCCAACATAGGATTTTTTTTTAATGCTTTTTATGTTAATGCTTTGTCATAGCTTTCAGCTGTGATGTAGATATAAAATTAACTGATCAATTTGAAATTCAATAAAAATATTTTGAGATATTGCTGTGGAATATTTCACACCATAATGTGGGTTGAAAGGGACTTCCTGAGGTCATATAGTCCAACCTCCTACTCAAAGCAGGGCTGATGTCAAAATTAGATCAAGTTGCTCAACTTGTCCACTCAGTGTTTCCAAAATCTCCAGGGTTGGAGATTCCACATCATCTCTGGGCAGCTTCTGGTTCTAGTGTCAAACCAACTGCTCAGTGAAACTTTTGCCCTTGAAAACGTGGGTTTCCCTTGCCGTATCTTGCGACCATTGCTGCTTGTTCTTTGTACTCTTTACACCCTCCTCTTCCCCTCCCTCCCTCCCTCCGCCTGCTCCCCCAGCCTATACAAACCCAGTTTCCTCATTTTTTTTCTTGTATGTCAAGTCCTTCAGCCCCCTGTGCATCCTAATGGTTTTCTGCTGGAATTGCTCCAGTACTAGGAGAGAGGAAAACTGGACACAGTGTTCCAGATGTGGCCTCACAACAGTAATCTCTTTCCTTGACATGCTCACTCCCCACTTAACGCAGACCAGTCCATGGTTAGCCTTCATCACTGTGAGCAGATGCTGCTAACAGATGAAGTTGGATGTTGTTCTGTTAATCTAGAAAATACTATTACTTACACTTAGTGAGGTATTTTAGGAACTTTTCAAATAATGTCTGAAAAAACCCCAAACTCCACAACATTTTATTAAGTGATTTTGATTGTATTTGATTTTGATTTCCATATTGTGCAAGTGAGGCATACGGAACCATAAACATATTTTAGAATATAACTTTTCTTTTACTGTGCTGTAAGGTAAATTAATAGTGTATGTGAAATGCAGCAAAGTGCAGTTTGTTTCAGGTGATTGATCTGTGTGAAACCTACATTCTATTAATTGTTAGGTCAGTTATTAAACAGAGTTGTTTGCTTGTGAATCAGTCTCCTTTTCAGAAGGGAACTTACTTTCCTGTGCTTTATTACAATGTTTGGGCATGTGAAGAAGCTATTCTTAAACTTGTCTTTTTGCAAGGTATGTTAAAAGCCAAATATGCCTATCAGTTTTGACCAGGTAGATTAATTTATTTCAGATGGGGTTATTTGATGAGCAGCCTGGTCTAGTGGAAGATGTTCCAGGCCATGGCAGGGGAGGTTGGAACTACACAATCTTTGAGGTACCTTTCTACCCAAACCATTCTGTGGTTTTATGATATTGGTAGATACTTTGGCAAGACGAGGTGTCTTGTACTCCATCGGTGTGGAGTAGGTTGGTTTCTGTTTCAGAGAGCATTCCTGTCTCCACCCCTTTCCGCCGGGTGAGCGGCAACCTCGTGTCCCCTGCAGAAGGGGCTGCACCTCGGCTTCCACCTGGCAGGCTTCTGGTGCCCTGGCTGCCCGCATGCCGTCTGAAGGCAGGGCTGTCAGAAGGTTGCTGTGTGCCTCTCTGGGCTGGGTTGCCTCTCAGTGGTGGATGAAATAGTGATTATTTGTGTGTGTGGAGATACAGATCTTTCTCTCTATACATCTGTGTCTTGTAGAAAGGCTTGGAGAGAAATACTGTTCTATACGGTTTGGGCAGAATCGTTGTGACAGTCCAGTTTTTAGTGGAGTTACACGTGTGTTTACTATCGATCTTGTTTAGCAGTACCTAAAATCACACAATGTATGTTCTATGAAGGGAAAATATCTTCTCTTGGAAGTTGTTCTTCTGTATTTTAAGAGAATTTTCATAAAATACTGAAATACTCTGTGGTGATTAGAATGCAAATGAGAGTTTTTGTTACATGGTAGAAGTAATTCGTCTGTGTTGTGGGTATGTTTTAAGTACCAGCAACTTGCAATTAGGCTTACAGTTTATAATATGCAATTACTTCATTTTGCAGTTTTCCTTAAAATTAGCAGCAGTCACTGCAGTACCTTACTTCTCGTTTGTTTGGAGGGAAGGCAGTTTGCACCACCAAATATAGCTGATGTGTCCTGAGTAAAACTTGTCGAGCACCGCAAATCAATACTGCCCAAACTGCTTCAGTCCGGAATTTGCCCAGTTTTATTGGGATTTAGATGGTGCAAAGTATCCCACATGACATTCAGGCTGACTTTTATATTGAATTTTTCTGAGTGTTTTGTAATTGTGAAGTACCTTCCTTTTAGGTACAGTAGCCAACATGTCTTGATGCCGATACCCTGTCTGAACAAAACACAGAACTATTAATATGTTGAGGGGCTAGGGCTTACTGTTGGCATGTCTTTTTATGAAGAGAGAAAAAACATGCAAAAAATGCCTTGCAAGCTCATACCAAAGGGAAGTAACTTCTGGTGGTGAAATGTACACTTGGTGCTAGTGGTTTGGTGGTTTTGTTTTTTTAGTGGAATACTGAACAAACCGTGGCAGAGTAGATGGTAGGGATGAGCTTGTTTTCTCTAGTGCTTTGTGATAGTTTTTCATTTTGCACTGATGCTTCTGCAGGTTTAGGAAAACCTCTGCTTCTAAGTATGTATGAATGATCTTGTTCAGTGATTTATTTATTTTCTGTTGGAGTGAAATACTGTGAACTATCTCATTTGAAGATTTATATTGTATGGAACCAATTAAATAAGCTAATTCCTGAAAAATACTGTCTGGATCTTGTGATTTGGTGGTTTGTTTTGTTTAGTTGTGTTTTTTTTTCCCTTTTTCTAAAGCTGATTTTAGGAGGAGTACTTGGAATATAAGGCAAATTAGTATGTCTTAGACAAAAGAGTAAACCACATTAGGGGATTTGTTAATACGGTTGCCACTCTTAGCCCCCGTGTGTAGGAAATATTTTCCCTACCAGTTTATGGCACCTACTTAGCTGCTAGGGTGGCGGTGGGTGTTTTCCAGGCTCTGGAGTAACATTGGTTATGTCACTGCCTTTGCTGTGTTGGTGGCTTTTTGTTGCCTCTGAAGAAGCCATAAGCACAGGAGGAGGAAGTCAGCACTTCATTGGCTCATGTGGGGAGGTTAGCTTTCGGCCGAGACACTTAAGCTGTGGTTTCCATGACTGATGTGTGTTGATCTCGGGCTGTGCTGCTTCTAAAGGGGCAGCCTTTCCTTCCATGCCTCAGGTCATGTCATTCCTTCCTTCGCTCGTGTGCTGGTGCTTGCACAGCTGTAGAGTTAGCTGTGGTGGAAAACTGATTTAGCTGAAAAGTTACTTCATAAAATAAAATTTAAAGGTGGTAAATTGATGTGACTGATGCAAAACCCTGTGAGTGCTAGTGCTGACACAGGAAGAGAATAGGAATACGCAAGTAAAGACTTCTTTACTGTGCCTGTTCGTAAGCTGCTTTGACTTGGAGCTGCTTCAGTTCTCGGAACTGTCACTAAGAAAGCCATCGCTCTAACCAAAAAAGTGAGAAGGGGACAGGGTTGTCAGGCACAGAAAGAAGAATGAACCACAACCACTCCTTTTAATTCCATGAGCCCTTATGTTGTCTCAGATGTTATCAAGTCCTTACAATTTTACCCTGAAATTGATTCCCACAGGAATGATCTTTAAGTTTATATATAGAGAGAGGAAAGATAGTGATACTTAATATCATAATACCTTATCAAAAGCAATGAGTGCTTTTGGAATGAGGAGTTTATTTCGCAGATAGCCAAGGAGCCTTTAAACATAATAGTAAAGTTTGCCTAAATGTTAAATTTGGCATAGATGCTATCAAAGGAAGTATTGACAGTGGAGAACCTGTGAACCTCTATAATGGGGAGGATAAGTGGGAAGGCAAGAAGTGGACAAAATACTAAGTTGTAAGAGCTGTGTTTTTGGAAGACCAACTTGAACTGAAGTGGCATAATGTAGAATAGGCATATATGATAATTTGAAGTCACGGTGCTTCACATCTAAATGTATAGAAAGAAAAATACAAATTAGAAGAGACAGAGAAGCAATCTTTTTTTTTGAACAACTAAGATTGATCAAAACACTATGAAGTTAAATGACATCTTTAGCCAAACAATACAGAACCTTGGGTGAAATAGCTAATATTTCTCTAATACTAATGTTAAAGTGTAGTTCTGGAATTGCTACTCATCATAATTCTGCTTAGTAGATGCTAACAAAACACAAATCATCTGGCCTGCCACACCCAGGATTATAAATTGACTGAGCTTCTGGCGAAAGTAATTTATTTAACAGCCTTTGTTTTGCATGACTAGCTATTTGTTTTCAAAATGCTAGGAGTGATCTAAGGAATTAAACTATTAAGTCATTATTATGTGCATAGTAAATAGTTTAAAACTGTAATGCTTTGGAAGTTCAAATTCTGAAAAATAAAATTGTGCCTTTGTAACCTATTAGAATTATTTGACTAGATACGTGAAAACAAATATAGGAGGCTACAGAAGTGCATTAAGAATTTGTGGCGTAAAGAGCAATAACCTGTAGTAGATCAGAAACTGCCCAAGTAAAATCACTTCTTAGTAATTGTTCACTTTTGTCATGGGAGGAAAGACTTGGCATAATTGTGCCAGTAACTTTTAATATTAGGATTGATTTTGAATGTTATGAGAGGTGACTGAAAAAGTAGGTGGTAAAGGTGAAGGTGATGCAGTTACATTTTGACCCAGTAAGTTTCAGATGTTAACTAAAAGCATGATAGAGCAGTCTGCATTGATTACTTTGGCACCACGCTATGGACTTGTGATAAAATAAAGGACACTAGTTTAGAAATTATATTTCTTCTATTGTTATAAAAGGAAAAAAAAAGCTAAACAAACTATTTTTTTCCATTTAAGCTTATCCTCTGTAATAAAAATAAAGAAGAAAAATTAAACCCACCAAAACACCATAGCAGTGATCATTTGGTGATGAGCAACAAAAATGGTTAGGAATATGGTTAAACTCATAGTTTGTAAACTATGCCAGTTGCTTTGCAAAGGGGTCATGATAAGCCCCAGAGCAATAATCTGGTCACTGATACTAGAATCCTGACAAATGAAAAACTGCTTTAAAAACCCCAAAATGACACCAGAACAAACTGAAGATTTTCAAATAGCATGCAATTAGGAATCTTCAGATAGGGACATATTAAAACTACTGCAAATTGGATCACATCTACTATGTAGTTATTTTAATGTTCTCTTGTTGCTCAGTGTTCCTCTGCTGCCATTTTTGTAGCATGAGATGCAAAAAAATGCAGAAAAATTGTCAGTGAGTTTCAGTGTCTGGGGGCAGCCGTATATCACAGCAGTGCATATTCTGTTTCTTTCCTCGACAAAAGCAAGATTTAGGATAAATTTATATATATGTAATTTGTAACTTGTAGTTTTCTGACACACTTGATTAATGGTGGGGAATTCAACAATCACGTAATGAAGAGGTCCATTTCTTAAACACTCAAACTTTTGGCAATTCAGTACATAATTCTTGTATCTTAGCTTTGTATCTCAGTTTTTAATTCAAATTTTTTGGCCTCTTCTTTCATTATAAGCTATTAGTGCTTATGCATATTTCCCAAAGACTGAGAAGAAAATATGTCCAGCTGTCTTTTAATTATGAATGGGGAGTGTCTGTAGCAAACCAATAATTCAGGAGTGTTGAATTACAATTTAGTTGACTTTTGTCCATCATAGTAGGATGAAAAAGTACCTGGTGCTCATGTTCTTCAAGTTGTTACAATCTTTTTGTAGCTTGAAAAGCAACTAGAGCCTGGAGGCTAAGTTGGTTTTTGTTTTGTTGTTAAGAATCTACTATTTAGATAGCTCTTATGGATCTATTAACTTTCCTACATGCTAGGAATTAGTCTGTAAAACTAAATCTTTAGTGGAGAAAAGTAGAAGTACATTAAGATGACCTTCTTTCTATAGTTTATTTCCTGAATTCACAGCTGAGGAGCCTGGGAGATGTTCCATTATTGAGAACCTCTTCTAGAGAAAGTTGATAAATCAAAAAGAAAACTCTAAGCAAGGCATGGGTTGTCTTTTCATGGACTGAAGTCTGTTTAAACAAGGAAAATGTCTTAATACGAATATCCATTATTCCTTTTAAAACCAGGTGTTGATTATGTAAGTTAGTGCTAATAAAAAAGGTCTAATGAATAATATAGTTATTTGTCTTCAAAAATATTATGAGTGGAACAAAGTAACAAATATTTCTAGTAAATGTAGGCATTTACAGTTGGGGACAAAAAGTATATTCAACGGTATAAAAATGATACATTACTGGATGTCCTCAAATCTGAAACTGTCTTTGGCTACTTTCATCATTTTTCCAGTCTTTTCTCTTTGGTAAATGAATACCCTGTAGCTGCTCCCTGTGTTTTAATAATCTAGAATCAGAAACTAATTGTTCTGAAGAACCTGAAAGGGTTAACATCTGATGATTAAAAAAACCCCAAACAACCCTAAAACCAGACAGTCCCCTCTACAAAACTGCACCCATAACACCACCTTTTCCCACCCCAAAAATTGTAGTGAACAGTCTGTTATGGTGCTGCTGGTACTATATCATAATACTGTGTTATTTTACTTACAGCAGTCTTAAAAATAAGTTTAAGCGGTTTGCATTGTAACTTGATAAATGTCAGCATATTGTAGAAATGTCCACAATTGAGCTCAATGTAGACTGAATGAAAAGATTAAAGATCTTCATAGATCAGCTTGTTTGCTGGGAATTATTTTTGCCTTTTCTCTCCTGGTTGTAAGCAAAATTATTAATTATTTCAGAAAGATTCTTATCCCTGGATATGCCCTTGGAATCTTGTTTCCACAGCAACACAAAGCTACTGATAAAACATCCCTTTTAAACTTCAAAACAGTCTTTTATTTGGAGTTGTAATTAGGATGTTTGCCGGTAGCATTGTGTATTTTTATGTGTACATACGCATATGCTGAGAACAGTCTGTAAAACAGCCGTAAGGTTAATAATCCTGTAAGTGTTGGAACAATATCCCATGATGGGGTAAGCCTTCAGGCAGTGTGGCAGAGGAGTGTACTGAGGATGGGGGTGCCGACAGAGTAGGCAGTTGTTTTTCAATGGTTATATGAAGAAACAGCCCTCTGTGGGATGTAACTATTGCCAGGAGCTGGCTCCTTTCCTCCCGGCAGCTGCAGCGTGCTCTCACTTGTTCCAGTTCTGCTCCGAAATGAAACATGTGAAGAACAGAAATGGATGGAAGAACATGCAGCAGCCATTGTGGGTAGAAGGAGCTAAGCTTTGGCACTTGTCCTGATCTGTCTGGTGAAAAGCTTTCCTTCCTTCAGAAGGAATTAATGGGAGAGGGGCTACGTGTCAGAGGTTCATCTTAGCAATTAGTATGCTGTTTTCTGTAGGCTGCTCAGATACTGCGGTGCATTCTGGTCATGGCATTTGGAAGCAGCCCCATCCTGGGCGGCTTCTTTTTAAAAAGGAAGTTGGTACCAGAGTACCCTCCCAGTAGAGGGATAAAACACTGTCTTTAAAAGTTGCGTGGCACAACTTCTTGGGTTATAAATGCTCATTTGTTTTTGTACAGCTGTGAAAGATGTTTTACTTAGTCAAATCTTTGTTATATATTTACAAGGTACTGAATATTAGGAATGAAAAAGTGTACTGCTAGGGCTTGTATTGATTTTCATGTAGTGTCTTAAGAGTATCTGAATAATGATGCTATCACAGGTGGTCACAGGATAGTAACCGCAGCTTGAAATTGGAATAATGTTGTGTATACTAGAGTTGGGCAGTTGCAAAATCTGTATTTAAATTTATCACATTACAGATAAATAGCACTCACAGCTGAATGGCTGCGTCATTTTGTAAAGCTGTACATCATTGAGGTGGAAACAAATCCTTTCTTCTAAATATTTCAAGTGTCAGTAACTATATTCATCATAATGTGAATAACACACAGGCTGTTAAAGGGAAAGCTCTATGTGCAGTGATTGGTGCATGGGGTTAAAGGTTAGAAACTCAAAGCTATAAATTAGGACTCTAAAGGTTGTTTTTATGTGAACTGTTATTACCACTTTACAGATTTCCCCCCAGAAAAAAGTCTAGATAATAGAAGGTTCTTGCCTTTAGAAGGAGACCCAGTTAACTGCTTCAGTGAAAATATAAACAGTTGTGAGATTTAGTAGAAGCTGAAAGTCTGGACAACTAGGTTAAGGCTGTGCACGCTGGGACTGCACTTCCAGAATGCAAATAATCTAAATTTAGGACGTGCTGGGTGGTGGATGTGATGTATATATGGAACTATTCCTTTTTGGACTGTAGGGGGAGCACAGGTGATTGTTAGTCATAAAATTAGATCTCTAATTCTAGCTAAGGCTAAGCAAGATGAATCCTGCCTTAAGTGGTAAGCAAGCTGTTATACTAACTGCATTGAGGGTTTGGATTTGCATTTTTTATAGTTGTTTCATTTGCGAACACTATAAATGGATATTGTATGAGCAGCATGTTTCTTCTGGAGAGTAGAGGGTAAACCTGGTGTTGATAGTAGGTGGTGGTTGGATGGTGATTGTGAGGAACGGGGAAAGCTTTGGGAAATGTCTCTGTCTGACCTATAAAGGACTCAATTTTGTTAGTTTACAATGTTTCCTAAGTAGCGAAATAGGTATTACTGTATGGTTTCATAGGCCAAATGGGTGTCTGATTATAGCATATGTGCGTGAGAGAACACATGACCCTTCAGTTCTACTGAAGTTCAGTCTATTATGTAGCTTTTACAGTTTTCTATTGCACATGTCAAACTGAAAAAGCACGTTTGTTTTAAAGGGTCACAGTTTGCTCAAATCTGAATTTGCTTTGAGGGCTGTGACTCTGAGAATGTGACATGTTAACTCTATAATACAGATTCTTGGTGTACCTGTATTATGCATGATATTTAAAATATTATGCATAAGCGAGTGTACCTAATTACTTGTATGATTAGCTTCTTGCTCATACGAAAAGCTGGTATTTCAGAAAGTGTGACAACAGAACAGTGTCCCTTTTAATGTTTCAACTAGGTAGCATTTCGGTTTTGCTCTCCTTAGTTGAGGCTTTGCAGTGGCAACAGCAGTGCATGCTTAGCTACGTTAGTGTGGTGAGATGTTCTGATACAAACAGAAAAATGACTGTATGCAGAATGTACACTGCAGAGGAAATCAATTGCATCTTTACAGCAAATAGCTTTTTTTTCCATACTGAATCATGTCTTTTATAGTTGAACTATCTGAAAGCAAAATTACCCACCCTTTTTTAAATACCAGCATAAACGTTTTGCTAAGAAAATGCTTCAAGAACTGTAAGTGAAATAGCTGCAAGAGAGCAAATCTTAGTGCATTTAATTGATGGATTCAAGTTCATTGAATCTGTACAAGGAAAGATGCATATTTTTCATCGATAACCAACCTTTGCTTAAGAAGCAATAACATAAGAGATTTATCCAATATTGTAAGAGATTAAGAGCTTCTATTTAAGCAGCATCAATTGATAAATATTGGCGTTTTGCCTTTTTCTCCTCGGCATAGCTGCTTCTGTCCAGTACTTTGAAAGGAAGTAAGATTCTGCATTGTGGGAGAAAAAAAATATGCTGAAGTCGATAGAAAGGAGGAGGTAGGAGGTTTGTTTATAATGATCAAATGGTCTGTAGGATTCTTTCATTTCTTTACCAAATACAGGTTGTTTATGCTTCAGAATTATTTCTAGTTTTGTTTTCTGCTTGTGAATTACCTTACTGGTATATTGTAAACACCACAGGTGATTAACTGATTAACTAAGAAAACTGTTGAAGTGCTCTTGAAGACTATGCCAAGTTCCATGCATGGCACTTTGTTATTTTCTATTTTGGGACTTATGAACTGCTAATGTGTTATCTATAGGTATGTAATAGCAACAGCTGTAATGAATACTTGCTTAGCATGTGGAATTTCAAAGCACTCTGTGGAGCATTTGACTTCACTGTTTCTAGAGGGAAATAGTGCAGTCTGTTTGTGGTTATAGACCGGAGGAGTTACAGATGCAGGCAGGTCAAAGCGATTCGGTGGAAAAATCGTGCAAAAAGCATGTCACTATATATGCATGAGCTGTATGAAGATCTTGCTAGCGGGACAAATTCTGTGTAATTTTAAAAAATGAAAGTGAGAAATGTTAAACACTTTTGCATGCAGTGGTAACAGTAGTGTCTCAAAAACACCTTGTTGCATCATAAATCTGCTTAGTGGTGGTAGAATCTTGAAGTGACCAGGCATTTGAATTCCTTTTATGTCTCCTTTTCTAATTGGATTTTCGTATTTCATTCTGCTTTGCCTGATCACCAGATACCTGGATATCTCAGCAGAGTAAGGCCAATCAAGAGGGTTTCAAAGAATGTTCTGTGACTTGATTATAGAAAACTGGTGGAATGTAAAGCCTGTTTGGCTAGTATGTTTGTTTTTATATAAATTATTTAAGACTAACAGAAATGTGTAAATGTAGGTTTGATAATTTTAAATTTCCAAACAATGCAGTAGTGAGCCAAAATAAATTTGGAAGGAACAAGAATCATATACACACAATGAAATTCTAATTTATTAAATTGCCATATACTTTTAATACAAAGAGAAGTTATTATAATTGGATGCTTTGTCATTCATATAAGCAAGACCATGCAAAACAACCTAAAATTTGTAAGGATGCATAACACTTTTACTAAATAATAACTTGAGTCCAAATTTTAGAAAATTATGTAAGTTTTACTAAGCCTTTTTACTAGGATCAGGCTGTGATATTCTTCATAAATGCGTAGGCATTTTGAACAGAAATACTGTTTTATTGGTAGAGCTGGGAATGCTGTTCTGAGCTTCTGAAATCAGTGCTCTAAATGTAGCAGCCAGGGTGTTCATTAGTATGGATCACAATCACTGTATTACCTTGTGCTGCTGCTTCCTTTTGCTTCATAAGTGTTGCCTGATACATTCTTTCTCTTGTCAATCTCTGTTATCCTTGGGATTGTACTTGGAAAGGTGTTTTCACAAATTCTTCATCCCTTTTATTCTTCCATGTCTGTTCTTCTTGGAGGTGCTGACAGTGTAGCTCGATGGAGGAGTAAAAAGATTGTGGCAATTGGAATTACTTGCAGGACTTAGACATAGGATGTGGAATTCTGTTGCTTGAAAGATGATTTCTGAAGGCTTTTTGACACCTCAAAGTGAATGTGTTAACTCAAGATGAACTTTTTCTCTCAAACTTCTTGATTACAGCATATAGAAAAAGTCTTAAACTTCTTTGTTCCACAGGCTGATAAAGATGATGAATACTTCTTTCTTTGTTCAGGTACCCAAGAATCGACAGACTCTAAGGCAGCTGGGAAAGCTAATGACCTGTAGATACATAAATAGGCTGGTGATAGTACAACAGTATTTTGTCTGTTCATGAAACTAAAAGATACATGCTGCTGTCGCCTATTTGTTTGATAAAAATAAATGTAAAACAAATGCACCACCTCTATATTTGTTTGAATTCACATTCTTGCTGTCTGAAATAAATGAATTTAATATTCCATATAACTAATGTTATTGATTCTCTTCTAGTTCTGCTTATGATAACGTCAACAAAGTTCGAGTTGCTATAAAGAAAATCAGTCCTTTTGAGCATCAGACATATTGCCAGAGAACTCTGAGAGAAATTAAGATCCTACTGCGCTTCAGGCATGAGAATATTATTGGAATAAATGATATTATCAGAGCTCCAACTATTGAACAAATGAAAGATGTGTATCCTTTCAAATTTTTAAGTGATTCTGCTTAGTTAGTGATGGTTGCCACCTTCTCTCTTTTGGTTATTTCTCTTTTCATTTTCTTCCTTACTGAATGTAATAGAAGTAGGCTTCTATTGCTGTGAACTTCCCAGCTTAATAGAAAGGGAAGTTCATAGCATTTAATTGGTTTATAGGTACGTAGATAGATTTGATATGCAGGTGAACTCTGGCTTTGTTCTTTTTCAGGAAAATAAAAAAAAAATGTTAATTTCTGTCTTCCAAGGCAAAGAATTCAACTTTGTAGAGGTGATTTAGTTTAGCCACTTAATCCTAAAACTATAATTGCACTCAATAGAGCTGTTGTTAGAACTATCTGATTACATTGAGGAGAAAATAAAATGGCCAGACTTCGCCATAATTGTCTAAAATTTTCTTAATGAATGTGTAAGGTGGAGCGGGGAGCAAAACAGAACCCCCAGTTTTGCAGTGCTTCCTGCATATGCAGAAAAGTCTCACACTGCCCATGGGCAGGTAAACAGGCCAGATTTGTATATGTTAATCAAACATTTTTGTTACACTAATTGTTCTTTCATGGAAACTTGACTTTGTGTAGATATGACTTCATGTGGATATCTGATATATGAAGTAGTCTTAGCTGGAAGACTCAACCTGAGATACAAGGCCTAGTTTAGAGTCAGCCAGCTTAATTTATGATGATTGATTTGAGGGAGCCATGTGCCCGGTGCCTTTTAATTCTGTAAAGGGCTGCATCATGTAACAGGATTGATTTGAGTCAAACTTGTGAAGGAAGAAGCAACTACATAGTTTCCTAATTGTCATGAAACAGTCAAATAAGAAAAAAAATTGTTACAAAAGGCTCATCTGGTATGATGTGGTGTCATGTTAGATATCAACATGTTTGGTTTGCTGCCTTACATCTGCTGCTTTACAGATACATTGTGCAAGATCTTATGGAGACAGATCTTTACAAGCTCTTAAAGACTCAGCACCTCAGCAACGACCACATTTGTTATTTCCTTTACCAGATTCTGAGAGGGTTAAAATATATCCATTCAGCCAATGTGCTTCATCGTGACCTCAAACCTTCGAATTTGCTGCTTAACACCACTTGTGATCTCAAGGTTAGTTGAAGTTTTTTTACAAATTTTGCTCCCATGGTCTTCATAAACTACCTGCTATAACCATGAATATGGTTTTGTTATGGGGGATTAATGTGACTTTTATTATTATGCCAAGCATTATTGGTTTTGATAAAATAATTATTAAGGTTTGAGTGACTAAGAACTCACTGCTGTGCTACTTTAATGAGTGCATCACTGTTTCCATCTGGAGGCTGACTTTGAAACAGCCTCTTTGAAAGCCAGGTGAAAACACTTCTCTGAAGCAGAATTCTGTTTACCTAGAAAGTAAACACAAAATGTTTTCAAGTCTTGGTTTCTCTGTTTAAACTGTTAATTGTTTATTGTTGGAAAAGGACTTCATATTAGTGGGCAACTAAAATGGTCTGTGAAATTCAGTGCTGATTAAATGTACAGCAATTACTTGGAGAGAGAACATTCTTAATTTACATTTCCAGTGAAGGCCTCTGTACTATTTAATAATACAGAAGGATGATCTTAGAGCTGTAATGATTCTTGGAAAATGTTAGCTCAATGCTTAGTGCCATTCAGTAAAGCAAACCAAGTGTGAAGAATTAGAACAGAAATAGAGAATAAAACAGAAAACATGCCATTCTATAACTTTCTGTTGGTTTTGAGTCTTCAGTTCTGTGTGATCATAGTTATCACACTTCTTCCTGTGATATCCTCCTAAATGAGGAGACCAGGACTTCAAAGTACTTTTCTCTGTATCAAGAACTACTATTATCCTAGGTCTACTCTGCTGGAACATACTGCTTGAGGAAAAGAAAGAATATAATAGAAAATGATAAAATTGTCAGTGGCATAGGGAGGGTGATTGGACAACAGTTGTTCAGTTGTTCCTTGTCTTTACCTATTAAAAAGGCGGAGGGGGGCGGGGTGGTGGTGAAAGGAGCAGGTGGCGTGCTCAGAGTGAAAGGACATTAGCAGTTAACTTGTAGCATTGTTAAGATGTGAAATTTGGTACCACAGAGCACTGAAGATATTAAAGATAATGTGACTTAAGAAAATCACCAAGCAAGTTAGAAGAAAAACCTGTTGAATGCTACCGCTGGTTTAGAGTCTCATGGTGGCAAATCCATGGAAAATTAGCGAGTCTAGTAGAGAGTCATTGGAGTATGTTCCCTTTTACGCTTTGTTACATGTTTTCTGTTGGCCACTGATGGAGCAAGATTACAGAGCTTAAATTACTATGATTTGATGTGGTACAACTGTTGCATACTGTGTTGCACCTTATTATACTTTGTTTTTTATAGTAGCTCTGGCTTTCTCATTTAAAAACAAAAAACAAACAACCAAAAATACCCTCTTCAAAATGTAAACCAGCTGCTGGCCATACAAGTTTGTCTCAACTGCAAGGAAAGTCCTTGCTGTTCATATGCTGGTCCATTCTAAATACTGGCTACAAGATCAGTTTGCTTTACATTCCCGTCGCTACTTGTCAGCTTTTCCTAGCGCTCAGTACTGCTGGACTGGTCACCTCTGACTCTTGCTATGGGATTTCAGCAGCTGTTACATCAGATCCCTTCAAGGCATTAACTCCTTCATGAAAGAAATAGAGTAAAATCTACGACAACTGATAGAAGCGGGAAAGAACAGTTTGACTGTAGCTCTGTTATGTGCAATTAAAGGCAATAAAATAATAAAAGGCAATGTTTTAAAACTAGTAGTAGTAAGATGGTCATGAAAAAGGAGGTGAGCTTACTGTATGGCATAATAATGCAATACGACCTTAGTGAGTACCGCTGCAATTTCCTTAAAAGATTTTAAAAGCAGCGTGCCACTGCAATATGTGCTCCCTAGTGCAGGATATGGTAGTCCGTATGACAGAGCATATGCTTTTTTATAACCTAAAGGGAACTCTGGTGTTGTATTAATACTGCATCTAGAGTTTAAACAAGAGAATTTGAGAGAAAACTAGTACGTGTTAGGCCTCTCTGGTGAATGCTGAACTTGTACTAACTTGTTTCTTTTAGGGCTGTTCTGCAAGTCTGTGTCAGCTGTGTACATGTGCGTGCTTACAAAGTTGATCATTGTACATGAACTCAAAACACTGCATACTGTGAAAATGCGCAAATTCAAATCACACTTTTAGAAGAAAGTTTGTTCATCCTCAATGCTAATGCTGTTAGCTTCTTTCTTTAATGGCATTACGAGAGAGAGCTGTTGGACTCTGAGCTCCAGAAGAGGTCTACAGGTTGTTACAGGAGCTCTTTTTTTCTTGTCTCTTAAACATGATCGTGACTCCTGGATCACAGATTCCATTTCCAGGAAAGAAACATATGAGTCTCTATTGACACAATTTGTCTGTGAACCCTATGGCTTGTCCTAAGCAGCTGAAAGGCTTGGGGCAGAAGTGCAGAACCTAAAGGTGTTCCTATTTCCTTAGGCCATGCTACAGACCTAAATGAGACCTTGTCCTGGTTTCAGCAGGGATGGAGCTACTTTTTTTTTCTTTTTTTCAGCAGCTACTCTGGTTTGGATTTAGTATGTGAAGAATGTTCATAATACACTGATGGTATAAACCACTGTTAAGTGATCAAGGATGTTTTTGAGCTTCCCAGGTTTTGCTAACGTGCAGGTGCAAAAAGCTGGGAGGGGTACAGCCAGTACGGTTGACCAAAACTGGCCAAAGGAAGTATTTCATACCATGGATGTCATGCCTGGTATATAAGTGGGGGTCGGCCAGTGGGCTAGTTCCCTTTTTCTCCTCTTTTTGTTCCTTTGGGCCTTTTCATTTAGCTGTTGGTTCCCTCACTTGCTCTCCCTGGAATTTGCTGTTCTGTGAGAGCTGTGGGGGAATATCCCTGGTCTCTGACTGCTGCTTGGGTCGGGCTGTATCACTCATCGGGTGCTGAGAAACTGCATTGTTTGTTTTATATATTCTGTTATCTATTATTGTTACTGACATTATTAATATATAATTGCTATTATCTTTTTCTTTGCTGTCCCGGTGAACTGTTTTTATCTCAACCCACAAGTTTTCCTCTCTCCAATTCTCATCCCCACCCCACTGGGGAGGAGGGGAGGGAGGGAGCGAGCGGCTGCGTGGTATTCCGTTACCAGCTGGGGTTAAACCATGACAGACCTTAAATATGACTTACTACAAAGTGAATGAAAGTTTGTGGAAGTACATATTTTGACTTAACTACTGTCTCCTGTTATGTATTTTCAGTGAAAGATTAGATTGGAGAGTCCATGAAATCAACTGCCTTGGAATCTCTCTCTGGGGAGAGTCCTGGGTTATAAAGATACTGGTCTTTTCCAGCCTGGCATCTTTCCATGAATGAGATTACTGTATACTGACATGCTACAGGCTGGAATATTCTCTAAAATAGTACCTAACATTTTTAGAAATATTTTCACATGCTTTCGTGGTTATCTGCATCCAACAATTAAACCTATTTTGCAGTTTTGTAAGTGAAATAAATTAAATAAAAACTATCATGACTGTATAATTTTCCTAGTCTGGTAGCATTAATGTTTCAGAAAATGAGGTCAAAGCTGTTGTAAACAGATTCTCAACTAGTATATTGCAGTGTCTTCAGTGTAGCAGTTTCCTCTAGACGAGCATCTACTACTTTGACTTGGTTAAAACATTAACACACTGTATTAATAATTATTTATAAGTTGTGCTTTTCTGTCTACACAGTGAACACTTCCAAGTGTAAAACTCCCAACAATTGTTAGATACTACAGTAGGCTTGAAAGGAAGGCAATGAGAGAGGGGCTTTTTGAGGAAAACTGCAAGTTATTGTTTCTTTCAAGATTTTACCAATTACTCTAGGGATGCAACTGCTTCAACTACCATCTTATTAATAACAACTAAATTTAATGGAAGCTTTTCCTTTTCCTTGTAGACAAATACATACATAACGCACAGACTACTCGACACAACATCAGATATTTCAGTGTATTAGTAGAATGGCTGGGTATTGTTTCTTTTGCTTATTAAATGGTTATATGTACGTGATCCTCATAGATCTTCCCATATGCTTGATTGCTTCATCCAATTCTAAGCCATCTCTGTTAAAAAAAAAAAAAAGCATACCTGAAGTGATGAAAAGAACATTGTTTTCAAGAAGAGGAAACTAAATATATAAATAGGATGCTGACA
This sequence comes from Podiceps cristatus, assembly GCA_000699545.1. NCBI lineage: Eukaryota > Metazoa > Chordata > Aves > Podicipediformes > Podicipedidae > Podiceps > Podiceps cristatus. The sequence continues at coordinate 29,597 of KL265621.1, read as the reverse complement.
TTTTATTTATTTATTTAGTGGGGAAGTTATTCCTTCTCTCTCAGTAGCATCTGTTCTGTCTCTCCAAGCCGTGAAGCACTGACTGGCATACCTGGGTCTTTCATTATGCAGTTTTTTTATTCTCTGCTATGACTTAGTCAAAATGCCAAGAAAATTTTGCCAGTTGTTACGTTGTTCTCGCAGATTCTTCTTTTATTTTAGTTCTGATTGAGAAGCCTGCCTTCTTCTGATGCTTTGACTTTTACCAATTAATATTTGAACAGGCATAGAGGACTCGCATTTCTTTCTCCCTCCCGCCCCCCTAAGGTAGCTGCTTTGTTAAACGTGTTCTGTTGCCACAGAGCAAGAACTGCCTGCCCTCACCAGGGTACGGTCAGTCTCTGAGCTTTGTGCCCTGCACCCGGGACTTCGGGCAGAATGCTGGCCTCTCCGGTTTCTCTTGGTTCTGCCCTCTAATGCTCCTGGTCAGCTCTGCAGCTGGGGAAGACTGCTACCAGCCAGAAGCCTCTTTCTTTCTCACTAATGGTGTTTCTTCTTTTCTGCTTAACCTGTTTCTGCTCTAGTCAGCAGGGGCTTTTTGTCATTCTAATGAGCTCTCTTTATCATTAATCTTCCTTTCCATCCCGTGTGCATTTTTCTACTTGAGTTGAGACTCACAGACACCTTCTTTAATATTCAGTTCTTTCTCCTCACTGTGGACCAAGAGCGTCTGTCGTCTTTTGTCTTAATAACAAATCATAGCACTTGCTTATGTGTAATGCTATAATTCTGCGCAAGTCTCCTTGCTATAGCCTTACCTAGCTTTTTTCCTGAGGTTAGGGAGATTGTCTGCCTGCATAATTATTTTCTGAAGTCCATAAAACTGTCCTCTACAATTTCTTTGCTTCTGTCTTTACAGGAGTCTCTTCTGATTTTGTACTGATTCTCTTTATGTAAGCTGCTGATTGCACACACGGCAGCTGCTCTGTCTCTGTAGCCTGGGGAAATCTAGGCATACTGAAAAGGGTTCATTTTTTGTTTCTTTTGTAAGGATTCAGGGTTTGGTGTGTTTTTTTGGTGTGGGGTTTTTTGTTTTATTTGTTTTGTTTTTTCAGTTTGTAGCTAAAGTCGGAGTCCCATGCAGTCTGACTTACAGAATTTCATCGTGGCCTTTCCTTTAGTCCCTCTGTTTAACAGTCAGCTGCTGAGTTTTGTCTTTCAGATCTATCTTTTAGTCAGATCATCTATCATTTGTTTCTCTGGTTCTTCCTCCAGGAAGAGAAAGGAGTAGGTTGCCAGGGTACAGTGTGCTTTCTAGGTTTTTCATAGGATTATCCATTACAGTATTTCTATAATACAACATATTATTACTTCACATTTTTAATATAATCAGCGTACAAAATTCTCTATTGGAGAGTGAACTATTGTAAAACGTATGCATCAGAAGAACTGTTTGCTGGTCCTGCATTGGATGCTCTGTTACTCCAAGAGTATTTAATCTTTCATCCAAATGCGCTTTGTGTGGAAATATAAACTGGTATTTGGTGGTAGCAAAAGCATGTGTCTAACGTGCCTCTCAACAAACTTGCCATTTAGCTTTTGGAGGGTAAGAGAGGAACAGTGGCTGTACTCCAGATCACCGTCTTCACATTCTCAGTTTTCGTAATTTCCCTCTGGAGACAGGGCAGTATGTACCTCTGGAAGGCATGGAGCCGCCTTACTATAGAGAAAAACACTTTTTCCTTTTTGCTGAACTCAATAATCAAGATCAGAGTTTATTTTTCTTTTCATGGTTAGCTAAAAGTATTTTCCTGATACAGGGCTGAGAAATATTTTCTTGTGCTTTGTTTTTAAACTCAAGCTTCCTGCAGCAACCTATAATCTCTCCAGCCCTGCCACTACCTCCTGATTGGATAGGATGTTTCTTGTGCAAAGATGCAGTTATGATGGTAGCTTTTGTAAAAAGGAGTATTGAACTGTGCTACAAGTGTATTGGTCGGTAATTTTATTTTCTGGAAATCTTAATATCTTCTTGTTTTCTGGTATTTTTCTGGAGCAGTATATCATGCCACCCATCTGGCAGAGAAGGTGTTAAGTAAGCCCATAGTGGAATGTAAATTGTGCACCAGGAAGATGTATGTTTTTGTGTTGTGTTTTTGTTGTGGGTTTGGTTTTTTTTTTTCCAAAACCATTTCTTCTTCCTGGCCTCTACATGGCCTGGTTAGATACTTGGTTATTCTTTGTACCTAATCCAAAACATTTTTAACTTTTGTGCAATAATTTTGTTTCTAAAAATACAGGTTACCATCCCTGTATTTGTAGGGGTTACATCATTAGTAATGTTGTAGTATTGGAAGCTGTATATCTAATACGCTTTTTTTCCCCCTTTTTTTTTTTTCCCCCCCTTCTCTTTTAACTTCTTTTAAACCAGATTTGTGACTTCGGACTGGCTCGTGTTGCAGATCCAGATCATGATCACACGGGATTCTTGACGGAATATGTGGCCACACGTTGGTACAGGGCTCCTGAAATCATGTTGAATTCTAAGGTAAGGCCATAGTGCGCTGCTGTGCTGCTTCTCTTGCTGGTTAGTCACTGCTGAGTACCAGTTTTGCTTCCCCGCCTCCGTGTGTTTAGGATCTGAATGCATGCATAGTCTTGAGGAAATGTGGTGACGGACTTGCAGTATAGCTACTGGCTTGCAATCATTTGTGATTCCAGATAGAGTTATTGGACGCTACAACGGAGTGATCGTGTGCATGAGTTCCATCATGAGACTTTTTTCCATCAAATGCTCTTCCACTGAGGACAGAGTGCTAGTAACGAGAGCACTTTGCTGCTCATCAAGGCTTGCAAGCGTTGCCTTAATGTTATCTTGACATCTTAATTTAGGTTTAGAATGTATAATGAAGATGAATCTGATTCTGAAGGCATGTGATCTTTGTTGTGTGTCAATCTTAATTGCACTCCTATAATCTTAACGAAATCATCTCTTCAGCTTTTTTTATACTTGGAATTGTTCTTATGTTGTTCTGTGGCTGTTTTAAGGCGTACCCAGCACCCAGTGAGTAATGGGTATCCTTCATAACCTCTGCATTAGTTTCTACAGCTGTACACTTGTTAGCAAAATACCCATGTGACATCTGGCTCTGTATTTTATATTCCGTGACGACTTTGTTGATTCTGTGGGATTACTGCTTCATATTGGTTGTTGGGTTTCATTTGTTGTGGCAATAGTGTGTCTCGTGCTTTTAGAAAAGTCACCTGACCAATCAAGGATTTTTTTTTTTTCCCCCAGCTTCTTGTATTTTAAGCTTGTGTTGAGGCCATAATCTTGGGGCAACTTAACCTTATTACTGGACATCCACATACATTTATCAGCAGCTTTTACAAGAAAATATTTTGCGTGTTTCTTAAGAGGTGATGCACTTACAATTTTCCTGGCCTATGGCCTGATGCCTTTGACAATTACAGTGCCTTGCAAAGAGACGGTCAAGAGATCACGTCCCGGGAAGCCTGTGCCGAGGTGGCTGTGGATTCAGCAAAGTTACCTGCTCTTGCTGGGAGCTCCCTGCTAGTGGGAGGGGGAGTGGCGGGCAGCAGGCTCAGGGAGAATAAGGCAAGGGAGCTTCTGGGCCAGGGGTTCTTGAGGTACACTCGCCCCTGTGTTACCCGGGCACTGGTGTGCCTTTGAGTGAGAGCCGTTTTTTAGGGATAACACGGGCTGCCCACACACGTGAAAACATGGCGGTTTGTGCCAGTCTTTTTGTATCCCATCTGCTGTTGTCGGCCACCTCACATCATCTTTGTTACCTGCCTGTTGCATTTCACAAGTCAGCTAACCACCAGCCTGTTTTGTCCTTTCACCCCTTCGCTGAAGGCTACTTACTTGTGCGGTATTTAGATCCTAGTAGGAAGGATGGCTTTTTCTGCATGTGTTTGGCACACAGGACTTAGGAGCTATGGAATTCAGAGTAGCTTGTTTCCAAAATCTGTTGGCCTCAAAAAATTCCAGTTGGTAATATGTTTAGCTAAACTTACGCTTTTCCAAAAGGATTTTTTATCTTGCATACTTCAGTTCTTGCCATCCCTTCCAGGTAGCATTTTGATATACAATTCTTAATTATTTCATTATTTACAGAAAAATAAATCATGAATGACTCATCTTAAAAAAAAAAAAAAGTATTTGCATGCGCTTTCACAATTTACTACAGTAACATGTTGCTGCAATTAAGCAAAAATTTCTTTGACAAAAACGTGTTTTTGCGTTACTTGCAGGGTTACACCAAGTCTATTGACATCTGGTCCGTAGGCTGTATTCTGGCAGAGATGCTCTCCAACAGACCGATCTTTCCAGGAAAACACTACCTTGACCAACTTAACCATATCCTTGGTAAGCTTTGTATAAAAGCAGCATTTCCACACCCGCCTGTGTCTCTCCATCTCTTCTACCAGCTTGACTGGTCTTGGTCGCTTATTTCTTTCTCTTGTTGGTCAGTGTATAACATATGGAGCTGTAGGTGTATCATCTGTTCCCTGTAGTTATTTCTGCAGTGATTTCTACAACAAATCATTGATTTGGAGGGCAACTAGAGGATACTTATCAATTTATTTACTATATTGGCAGAGATGGTTTTAAATTTTTTTTTAAAAAAGTATTATTAGGTCCAGATTTTTTTAATTTCTATAGATATGCCATTTAATTGGATCTTTTAAACAGTATACTGTTCAGAAAACTTAAATGCACTTGATTATTTACAAAAAAAAAAACCCACAAACCTTAAACCTTTTTAGTAAAGGCTTCTAAAAAAATTAAGGTATTCTGTATTCTTAAAACATTTACTCTGAAGTCTTCTTCCCCGTAGTTTTAGTATGGAGTTTAAGCACATGTGATAAAACTGTTTTAATGTGCTTTTCATAGAGTGCAGGAATCTTTTTTTTTTTTTTTTTTTTTTTTTTTT
>KL265621.1:0-22730 GCA_000699545.1 Podiceps cristatus | reverse complement strand
GTTCTGTGCTCTCTTCCCGCGGCATTCGTTCTGAGGCTGAAGGGCCTTTGAAAGGGTGTCCCCCCCCGGGCCAGACGGTGCTGGAGGAGACTGTAACCGAGGAGCGCGGGTAAGGTGGGCGGAGGATGCTCTGCCCAAGCTACGGGAAGCGATCTGCTCCCTCGGGTACTGCTGCTGCGTCTGGGGAGTCCCAGCTGGGCACTGAAATCAGTGCAAACGTAGGGCAGCGTGTAATTTCTATGTAATCCCAGTGTTGATAACACTTTGTATTTTGGAGTGTGTGTTAAACTCTTGTTCACTCTTTTCTCCTCTTAGCACTTGATTTGTTGGATAAAATGTTGACCTTTAATCCTCATAAGCGGATTGAAGTGGAACAAGCTTTAGCCCACCCGTATCTGGAGCAGTATTATGATCCAAGTGATGAGGTAAAGACATTGTTAAAATGTAAATGTTGGTTAAATGATGCAACGGGTTATTTTCTTCATTAGTTTAAGGACAGTGTTTCTACTGCTCTAACGGACTTAAATGAATGAATTGTATGAATTTACCAAAATTTTGTATTTCTTGGTTTAGTACAGCATTTTGGAGGCGCAACACAATAAATAACTGCTAAGGTGTACGCTCCTGAAAATGGAACGTCTCAGCTCACAATGGTTTTGTTCATAATGTCTGAGATAAAGGAGGAGAATAACTGGGTCTGACATCAGATTATATGTTTAAAACCCCCGAATCTGAACTCCTGTAGTCTAGTGTACGATTCTGATGAGATTTCAGGTTACTTTTAGTGAAGAAATAGGGGAGGAGGAAATAAACAAACTTTCTTTAAGGGACAGGTATGTTTATTTTGAGAAATACAGATGTTTCAGGTAATTTTTCTTCAAGGTAGATAGTTATGAGCCTTTAACAGATAGTGTAACTGTGGTTTAGATTTGAGTAGCTGCTCACTATGGTTTGATTTTAAATTCGGTAAACTAATATACAAAGCACACAAAGGACCAATAGAATGAGTCCTTCCTTGAAGGCTGAATGGTATTAGGTATGTTTGTGAAGTGCATTTTCAGATTTTTTTTTTTTTTTGGCCCCGTACAAAGACTACATGAAATTCAACAGAACAGTAATACTGAAAAAAGTAATAATGTTTCTTTATATTTTTAAGCCTGTAGCTGAAGCGCCCTTCAAGTTTGACATGGAGTTGGATGACTTGCCGAAGGAAAAGCTGAAAGAACTGATTTTTGAGGAAACTGCTAGATTCCAGCCAGGATATCGATCTTAAATTGTGCATAGGTAAAGTTACAGCAGTAAGAAACCACTGGGGCAGGGGGAAGGATTTTGGAACTTTGTTACCACCACTGAAATGTAGAACCTGCCTTTTCTATTGATACCAGAAGTAGCTGTTAAAGATAGCTTTATGCTTTTTGGTTTGACCTGTTCGATTCTGTTACTGAAGAAACTTCAGTTTTGCCTACAGCATTGAGGTGTCTACAGGGAAGCCAGGCAGTTGTCTGAGATGTTTACTTAGTGTTTAGGTTATATTTAAGGAATAAGAATTGCATGTAAATAGTGCTTCTCAGAATAAAAGCTATGGTAACACTTTGAAATACAAATTTTATTAAAAACAAGACAAAACAAAACCACACAAAAAAACAAACAAGAAAACCACACACACAAAAAAATCCCCCCCCCCATTTTAAGGAGTCAATGTTACAGACTATTTTGTCCTATCTTCCTTAAATGTAATGTACAGAAGAGAATTATCTTAAATTATTTTAAAGGGGAAAAAAAAAAAAACAAACACGAAGCTTCAGTACGATTTAACTTCAGCTTTAAGTACCTCTGAAACAGTGTGAGTAAATAAGAATAGGTATCTAAATATTCATAAATTAGTTATAATTAATCTTCCTAATATTTTGAAAATTTAAAATTTTAATTTAAAATTTATTTATATTCACGGTCTCTGACTTTTTTTTTAAATCAATGAATTTAATATCTCCATATACCATGAGGCTAGCAAGTCTCAGTAGTTTCATACAAAGTTGGTCAAATACTGACTTGAATAATTTTTTCTAAAACTTGTGAAACTTCTGTGACGCTAAGAGTTTAAAGTATCAAAGTTTTGTGACTGGAAAACAACCGAAAGATGACAGCCTAATCTCGATTGCCTGTTTCATGGTTTCTAAAGCAGTTTCTTCTCCATCAACAGCGGTGTTCTACAGTCACCGTTCAGCAGAAAGGTTACGTTTTGAGGCAGTGAACTTCCTCACCGCAAGAAATCCATGGCGCTGATAGCAGCGTGTAGAAGCTCTGTTGCTATGAGCGATGATTCTTCTGCACTAAAAATGGGATTTCAGTTTCTGCATTGCATTTACCCCAGTGGTTTGTTTAACGATGAATTCATAGGAAAAAAGGGAAAAAAAAAGTTGAGGAAACTTATGAAATACAGTTTTTACTTAAATAGGGTAGCTTCTGTTGCCACTGGCTTGAATACTTGAATGTATAGAAGTAATTTAAATCTTCAGAAATAGTGTATTTTGTTCATTAAGCTTACTGGCTAACATTTGGAATTATTTAATAATTACATTAGGTAAATCCGAGGTTCCCATATCTGACTCTTAGCTGGGCATTGCCAATGGAATTAGAGCTGGGACGCAGTAACGGGCACGGTGCTCATTTCCTGTCGCTCTTTTCTAAAGTTAATTCTGTGGGAGAGGCACTGGGAGCACATGTACATGTTCTGGATGAAAATGACGTACGTTTTTAGGAGTGAGATGGAACCTGTTACTGGTAGGCCGTTGTACGAAGGCAGGGAGAGCAAGTAGCTAACATTGTGGTAACTCGTAGTTTATGATCTCTCCTGCTTGCCTCTTTGCCCAGACCAGACCTGGGTTGTATTAGGGATTAAGGGATAAAGGGATTAGGGATAAGGATACCGGTGCTCCGTTGCTCACGGAAATTTCTGGTTTGCTAAAAGTGTTACCTTTAAATGCTGCTATGAAGAGTTGATTTGGCTGTCATGGTACTGAAGTTTAAATGTACCCAGCTTGATGAGGATATGCTGGTAACTTGTCCCAGTCATTTGTGGTTAGAATTATTAGCTATTCCACATCACAGCAGTTTAAGCGTAAGTAGTTGACATCCTAGTGAAGGCCCGTCCCTAGGAGTTGGCTTAAAATGGACAGAAACGGTCTCTTCCTGTGTGGTTCTGCTCCCCCTGCCCCCCCGTACTTTATCAGCTAGCTCTGCTCCGTGTGCTCATTTCGCGAGGTTCAGATCCTCCCCCTTGACTGCAGTTTTTGGAATTAAGAAGCAATGTGAAAATAACAGATCCTTCAGATAACCAAATAATGTACTTCATTCATTAGTTATGATTAACCTTCCTAATCTTTTGAAGATTAAAATTTTAATTTAAAATGTAATGTGCTGATATTCACTGTCTCTGGCTCTTTTTTTAACATATTGGTACTGCTGTCTCTGACTCATGGTAAACATAGTGTACATAAGGCATAGAAATGGGAACGTATGCTTGTTTTAAAAGGTGATGTTAAAATTTTCTTTACTGAAATATGTCTCTGCTCTTTTTTGTAGGACAAGGACTTAAAGGACTGGGCATGCTCAAACGTTGCTGTTCTCTTCCCAGTTCTTTATTGTTGGTCATGTCTTGTGGCCTCTCTCAGCTTATCCACTAACTCCTTTGAGCCATTCAGGAGGGCAGTTCCTGGTAGTTTTGGCTTTTCATGCTTTCAATGAATCTTTTAAGCCTGAAGAATTGTAATTGACACTCCTATGCGTAATGCCCATTGTTGCAGTACTGTACTGTAAGTGCACCTACTGCTGGCCGTATTTTAACTGCTTGCTTTCTGGTTTGAAAGATGCAGTGGTTCCTTTCACTCCTGGATCAATATCCAAGAAGATAATTCATTACCCTGTAAGAAGTTTACACCATGAACTATGTTTTTCTGACTTTACTGAAGTCGCTGGCATTTTTTTTAGAAAAGCTACTATTCAGGGCACTTTAAGTCAGTGACATCCCAGATTTTTTTTTGCACTTCCTTTTTAAATAGAAATGGTTAGCATCCAGCAGAGTTTATACCATTGCGCTATGGATTACAGCATAAGTCGTGTTCATGTTAATCTTGCTTATGCACTTGTTTGGGTGTCCTGTGCTGTACAAACAGGTATTCTATACAGCGTAAGAGCCACATAGGAACCCAACTTAATTGAATTCATCTAAGAAACATTTTTTTCCATGTATTGACAAAATTTGTACCTTTTTCTCCCTGCCTTTTCTAAAAGAGATCATGTAAAGTTTAACCACATTGGAGGCATAGTACTTCCAAAGTTCATACCATGTAGTAGTGTTTATAAGACTTGTGCAAAGAGAATGAGTGGCAGCTCGCCAACTGCTATTTACTCACCGTGTGGTGGAAGATTAACAAAGAACATAATGGCACGATGACCTAATGGTGAATGCTTTTCTCTGTGGAAGGCATCCATATGTGGTGGCAAGCGAGAAACCAAAATACGATGTTAATAAACTCAGTCTGCATACTGCATACCAATGAATCGCTTCACATGAGGATTGATAGTTTTTACATTTGAGTCTAATCACTGACATTCAGAATTCTTGCAGAGAGGAACACTGCATCTTTAAATGAGAAAGTTTGATTTTACTTTTGCTCCTACAGCATGTCAGCATCTCAAGTTCATTTCTTGCAACCTACACTATGGTGATTTGTAATCAAGCCTCCATGAGCTCGTGACATGAAGTACTGTTCTGTTGTCAAGTACTATCAAACTTTTCTGATAATGCTGAGTTAGGACAACCAAACAAAGCTAGCACTAAATAATGTTAAAATTGTATACCTTTTAATGATCTTTTCAAGTATTTGTTACTGAAATTGTATAATGTGGAGTTTACTAGGTGTTATGTTCCAGTGCAGTGCCTCCTTTTCTTTCCCCACTGCTCTCTGTGGTGAGAAATTTGCCTTGTTTAAAATAATTACTGTGCCCTCGCATGACTGTTAAAGCTTTCTGTGCAAAGATGATTGTCTAAGTGCCACATGCCTATGATTGAGAAAAAAAATAATCTATTGTTACCTCTGAGTTGTGTTCAACTGAAATGCTATTCAACAAATAACTTAGGAAAAATAGTTCTATTTTTAGCTTTTCATATCTCTGCTGTCTTTTTCTCATTTTATTTTGGCAGCAGTGAAGAATGGATTGTATAAAGACTGCTTGCTAATATGAACAAAATGCACTTGTAATTCCTGGAAATAAATTTAAATCTTATATCTTCACATTAACATTAAGAATTAGTTTTTGGTTTCCTCTTGGGTAATGTGTTTGAACGGAAATCAGGTTCAATTGCTACTGTAGTATATAAGGATGCTTGCTGGTTAATAACTCCAGGCTTCCTCATACCATTTAGTCTGCTCTTCAAAGAAATCTAGAAAGCCATTAACTTAGACTTCAATAGATAAGGGTGCTTACAAGATTCCATTTCAAAATTTCTTTTTCCTATAGTTTAAGCGTTAGTCTGCCAAAACTAACTTTTAATAAGCAAGGGTTCATCATTAAAGGGCATTTTCTATTAGGAAGTTCCTGTGGTACATAAATCTCTGTTGCGGGGAACATATTAGGAGCATTGTCAGGACACTGCACAAGTGATCATGGAATTGTGGTATGGAACCTATGCTAAAAACATTTCTATAGAAATATGCACTTGACTGTTGATACTAGTGTAGAAATTTCTCTTGACATTTCTACACATCTTTACCAAAATGCTTTTCTCACTCAGTTTTGAAAAGCTGAAATCTTTCTAGAATCTCTGCTACTTGTATGATCATCATTACTACAGGAATCATTTTTGGCATGGTTGGAAAGATGACTGTTACTGAAATTAGTTTGTAACACCTCAGTTTTATTTAGGAAGAACTTTGGCAGCTTACTTCATCCTTCTTTCCCAAGTCTTTTTTTAATGCTTTCTTTAATTTTGGATTTTTGGGGAGGTGTAGACTTACCCTTGTGTTCTGTCTCTCTGAGTGAGAAGCCAAGGGTTTGCTTTACCTAACATCTGGTGCTTTTGGGCTTTCTTCCTTAGCTGTTCGTGCTGAATCTGACTGGCATCCATCAGTATCAGTAACCACCTTCGTCGCTCTCTTACTGAATTCAGTAAACATTGTTGGGTTGAATATGTTGATGCGTCAAATGCAGAGCATGATTTTTTTTTTTTGTCAGATTTTGAAAATAGTTCATGAGAAGGTGCCTATAACAACACTGTGTTAGGTCAGTTATTTCATCATTTTACATTGATTTTTTTTTTTTTCTTTATGTAGTTTTTATATTTTAGAGCGGAGAACAGCAACTCTTAATTGAAGTAACATGCATATTTCATGGTAAAGATGTTTTGGGAATAAGGAATGTAAACAGTTCACTGTCAAAAACATTCCAACCTTACAGCTGAAGAAAAATATGCAAACATAAAATTTTCATGGATGCTTTGGGCAAATAAGCATCTTTTTCTGCTGTCCTGACTGTCGCCAGACTCTTCCTCATCGATATCACACGTTATATCAAATCTTAGGTGTACAACACACTACATGGGCTGAGCGGTGTGGTGCACTAGGAGCTTTCAGGAGTACAGCGATGGCGTAACTCGGCAGTGGCCAATCGAAACCCAAGGAGTTGAGCACGGTTTTCCTTGCAGAACGAGAAAAAGAAAAACCTATTGTTGCTGCCCACTGTAATATGCTACGATATATTTATACCATGTCGAAGTTGTTTGCTGAGCAACTGTACTATAGATTTAAACTTTATTAATATATATTTGCTTATGTTAGTGTAGTTTATATAGTCCTTGGTTATTGATAAATTTATTGTGTTGTCACAGCACAGTGATATGGTATAAATATAGGTCTATACATACACACCATATACTCATGAATTTGGTCCCTTGCATAGTACTTTTATATTTGTACAGCAATGTCTTCAAGCAATCCCAGATTTTAGGGGAAATATTTTTGTAAATGCAGTGGTTTAAATGAAAAAGTCCAAACAATCCTTTTACTAAGTTTTAAATACATTTGTGGTTCAAAATGGTTTAGTTAATAATTGAAATCAAGACACTAAATTAGTGAAAAGTGCACATTAGTAAAGTGAAGCTTACAATGGTTTTTGTAGCATGTGCTGTGATCAAACTAAGTGAAACATTGGAGGAAATGTAAAAGTCGGACTACCTTTGTAAATCTAGAACAAATTTCTAAAGGTTGCAGCTGGTTTACTTACTATTGTTGCCTTTTCTTGTGTTGTATCAGTGTAGAGCACTCTTAAAATACTCAAACTGCTTTGTCTTTGCTTTGTACTGTTGGTGCCTTCTTAGTCATGTACCCCACAAGTCCTGCATAGCTAATTTAGTTAATGGTAAGTTTAAAATAAAGCAAAGGAAGATTTTATAAAAAAAATAATTCATTTTCTGTATGTTCTTATTCATTGTAACAATTAAACGTTTATATTGTGACAGATTTGTGATTTGGTTAATCTGTATAGATCAATTGTAAGTAGCAAAGGTTTATATTTCGTCTTATTCTTTTGATGTTGTAAACGTATGTGATTTTCTTTTTTAAATCAGGTAACTTAATGTTCTGTTTTGTTTTTGGCATCTGAATCTTGTAAAAACAAATGCAAAGAAAATCATTAAATTGTGTCCCTGTATTACCAAATCAGCATAGTACTGTGCATATCTAGAATGACTGGAATTGTGCTTTAGAATGAACTGCTGTTTTATAAACCATAAATATGCCCATGTGTGTTACGGTAGCTTATCTAAAAAATGGCTGTCACTTGAATGCTGCAGTAGGGAGTAGCCTGGGTTTAATACTTGTAAATACTGAAGCGTGCTTGTGCCATTGTGTGATTGTACCATCTTGAAATCAAATTAGGGAAGCCATCCAGAAAACCACAGGTGAAGTGTCTTTATAGACAGGCAGAAATGTTTTACCTTTGGTGCAAGAAAGTTATGAAAGCATCAGTGTTCTGAACTGTTGAGCACAGTCATGCACGTAGATTCCACTGTATCTGATAATTCACAGGCTTTTTTGATACTTTATATTGATATTCATAGAGCTATCGTCCTGTTCCCATGAAATCCTGAAAGTAATTACTCAAGCAATCCTTAGATACCAAATGTTTTCATTTTGCTACAAAAAAGCAAAACTTAGGCCAGGAGCTTGAAATGTGTGATTTCTGGGAGCAATGCAAGTAAGCTTACAGCACTGTAATGAGCTTTTAATGTAATTATATATAAAATACATATTTTAGCTTGAAATCTGACGGCCAAAGAACTCTTAAAAGGTACGTATAGTTGGATAATGGCAACTAGAAATTTCTGGAATTAATATGAAAACAGAAAATGTGACCTGAAAGTAAATGGAACTTGGCTGCAACTGACAGGTCTCTAACAAATCTGAGAACTGGCTTGCTAAAATTTATCTCTCCATCTCCTCTTTGGCTCTCACAGCAGAGTATGTGATTCTCCCAGCCGCACACACACACACACCCAAAATTAATTTTTGTCATAGATGGGTTTCTGTGTGTTCTTACTTTTTTGTTGACAGTAGTTGCCTCTGGCTTGCTTTGTTCCCTCTAGCAGAATGCTGTATTGACAATCGCACCTACTTCAGTGAGTTACTTCAAGGTATGACTGTGCTGCAGCTTGTCTCGGTGGAGGTTTTGACAAGCTACTGATTGACTTAACACTTGTAAACCTGGTGTAAGTTGGGCTAGTTTGAAATACTGTGCGGGTTTCCTGTATTTCACCAGAACTGGACACTGATCCTCTCTGCAGCTCTGGGTGACCTGCAGCTGTTGGCATCAAAGACTGTAGAGATGGGCGCTGGGTCTGGCTGTGGGCTTGTGGTTTGAGTGCTTGGTTTCAGTGAGAGCCCCCGGATGAGCTGCCCAGTGCTGGGGAGGTGGTGCCCTCATACTCAAATAACGTGTGAGGAACTACTTTTGAGTACAAGCCACGTTTACTTGAAGAGATACTAGTGTAGGTTTGATGGCATCAAGCTTTGTAGAGCTCTGACCCTAGGGCTTTCTCTGCAGACCAAAGATGCCAGCTTCTCTGTTGTGTATGTTTCATTTTCAGTGATTTTATTTACTAAATTACATATATGTAACACTTGACAAGCTTAAAAAATAAGAAAAACATTTGAGGCATGTAGAAGGCTTAAACTTCATCACATCAATACATGCCATGTCTGCATCTTGCTCCGATGAGTCTTGTCACCGTACCTGGAATTCTTCAGCCAGCTTCAGCAGAGTTCTACAGCTTGAACTCCGGTTCTAAGGCGGCTTTGGTGAGTCTGCAAAACACCATCCTGGGGCTCTGCGGGTGCCAGAGGTTTTACATCCCCTGTCAGAAATGCGGCCCCGCTCATGCGCTGTTCATGCGAAGGCTACTCTTGGAAGTTAGACGTGAGAATTGTCTGTAACCCCTCTTGTCTTTCCCCTCCATAAATTACACAATGATGACTTCCCTTCAGGTGTTTTCCACAAGTCTGCCTGTTTTTTTGGTATGTCTTGCTATTGACAATTTACTTTTTTGTCTTCCTGTTCAAAGTTCATCTAAACAAGTCCTAGTTGTTCCAAAAATCTTTCTTCCGCAGGATTCGTGAGCTCTCTGATGATAAACAACGGATGATTGATCCCGTTAGTTAAACTGATGTAAATTCAGTGAAGAGATAAGGAAGCCGGAAGGTCTCCGGAGGCTCTTCCTGTTGGAAGCACAGCTTGTGATCTGGTAGCTGTACGTGGATTTCTGGGAAGACATAAGGAAGAATGTGTTTGGCTAATGTGTGGTATGAAATGCAGTTCCACTGGGTCCCTTCATTGCTGTTGGGAACTTGTACCTGAAGTCCAACAGTCCCTGGTTCAATATTTTCTCTTTTTGACTCTAAATACCTCATGAATACCAAAAGCGTCCTGCTACTTCCCTAAAATTGCCTCTCATCTTCCTCTCAATACACACAGAGCCCGTTTCCTTAAGTTCCTTCCCTTTCCATCGAATTAATTAGTGTGGTAGAGAAATGTGTGATCCTTCTAGCTTTTCGTTTTACTTGGTACAGAGGTAGCTTGTGTTTGTACATGCAGGCTGAAGAAAGGAGCCCTCAAGTGTTCTGTTTCGATTTCCTAGAAAAGAACAGGAAGTACCTTGACAGCATGTTGGGTTTGCGGCATTTTCTCATCTGAAAATACAGAGTTAAAAAATGCTTTCATTTATCTTTCGAGCCTTTGTGTGAGTTTGTGCAACACTCAGCTGTGTTAGCTGTTGACTGAAACACTTCTGCCGTTGCTGCTTGGACTGGGCTGACCTTTGGTCTTGCTGAGGCGCCGCCTTCCAGCAACGGGTCTCTTCCTCAGGGTTTTACACTTTCCATGTTGATATTTTTCTCCGAAGTCCTTTGACTGCTGCGACTCACTTGATGACTTCACTACTTTGCTCTTACTTTTGTCTTGTCTGATGGTAGATTACCTACAGTCTGGCAGCTCAACTTTTGTTTGCTTTTTTTCTCTTTTCCTTCTGTAAAGCTGAGCCAAGGACATGGCTGTGCTTCGCAGAGCTGGGCCCGGCTTACATCTGCTGGCGCTGGGGAGAAGGCTCGCGTAGCGCAGAGCCGCCCCTCCAGCCGGCAGTCGCTGCAGTGCCCGGGATGGCACCGAAGGAGGCGTTGAGCTCTAAGGTGATCTGTTCACTCCACTTTATGGTTTTAATGCTGACCTTGCATGCACAACCCAGAAATAACAATGGAAAACTTTAGTCTCTCTAGCCATGATGCATGCTTTAGCACGTCTGAAAACTTAGTTCAAAATTCAGGCTTTTTTAGGAAAAAAGATAATAAACCCCAAAGCTGTAAGAGAATGCTATCTAAAAGACTTGAGATGCACCTTTTAGGGGTTTTTGTTGTTGTTAGATCCAAGATCGAAAGGTTTGTTCTGAAGATGTTTTTCTGCCTTAAAACTGCAAATGCAAAAAAGCTGAGTATTCAAAATACTGTCTTGTGATATAATCAGTTCAGTGAGTCTCAAGTGAGCTGAACAATTCAGGGGAAGGATTTTTAGTCAAGCCTTTCTCTTAGTTCACCTTTAATTTCAATAGCTAGTACTTAAAAGCAAATTTTGACTAAAAAACCTTTCTATAGTCCTGGAAGTGTTAAAACTCACACATATTCTAACTTGTAGTTGAGACATCATAGATGCAAGAATTCAATCTTCAGACTTTTTAATGCATTCTGTGTTTTTTAAAAGCTTTTTTGTTATGTATATACTCAGGCCACAGATGTGGAGGGAAGTCAAAATTTTGCTGGCCAGCTTACACACTCAGAAGTACTTAAATGAGTATTGTTGATGCCACTACAGCTCCATGTTCTACTTCTGTGTTTGCTCTCGCAGGCAGCATAAGCGCAGCACTCCAGACAAAAGTGTGGGGATTAAGGAAAAAAAAACCTCTGGTCATTTCTTCAGCACTCTTGTAGCTAAACTTAATTTATAAGCTTGTTTTTGAGGGTATGTTTGGTATTAAGCTGTTTTTACAGCTGACTTGGTGACATTTCTCTAAGTGTAATATGCTGTTCTTCCAGCATGGCAAAGGTCTGCATAATTCATGTGTGCTCAACTTAATCACCGGTTTTCTTCTTGTGACAATAAATGGCATTGTACCAAAAGCAATATATCCTGTGTGTAGTTAGTAGTGGAAATAATTATTACTGTGCAGCTTTTATTTTCATTGTCTTTCCAGCAACTAGCATGGATTGTGTGCACTGACAGTTGCTCCAGGCTCTTAAAGATGGGGGGGGAAGGTCCTAAATAATACATGTGTGCTTCCTGGAAGCTGCCGCTGTGCTTCGAAGCAGAAAAGGGTTGCATCTGAGGGTGCATTGAGCTTATTTTCTGCTGAGTCTCATCATCAGAACACATCTAGATCTAGAGTGTTTCTCTGGAATTGCTCCTCCACCTTTTTCCTCTTGAGAAAGGCCCAGGCTCAACACCAGCATCGTTAGAGCCCAGGAGTGTAGGAGCGGAAGGGCTGCTTTTGTCCGCTTGATTTTGGGATTCTGCTAAGCTATGCTCAGCCTCATTAGATCACGGCACTGTAAAAAGACTTGTAGAATGCTGCAACGGGTTTTGTTCACCAACTGCTTAACTCGAGACCAGATAAGACTGCGCAGGCACTGTGCAGTGCTTGGGAACACTAGTCTTATGTCCCGTCCCTCCTGCCCTCCCAGTAGCAATTCTGCGCTGCTGGCCCTGCAAGTAAACCAGCCCTGGATAACTGTCCCCTTAAAGAGGGGATTTTTTCCTTTCTGGGCGCTCAAAAGGGCAAGATGTTAAGACAGTTACCTCCCCACCACTTGCATTTGACGGCTAGTGTGTAGTAGTCATCATACTTAAGTGTCACTGAACAAAAAATTTTAATGCTGTAGAAATAACAGGGCTGAAGAACTTGCTCTTCTCAACATGTATATTCCTCCTCGCTTTCAAAGGCTGTAGAAAAATGCTTACTTTCTGTTAGAACTGAGTAGCTTTTCTGTGTTCTCTGTGCACGTTTTTCTCCACTGCCTCCTACTCTTCTTAGATGTGATTTATTTTACTGCTAATGGTGTTATAAAAGCTGTAGTACTACAGGTGTTGTGTGGTAACTTGTAAATAAAAGTACTGTAAACACATGGTCCAGTTATTTGTGGTGCTGCTCTGTAAATGCGTGATGTTACCGTAGCTGTAAATCTCAACTGTGCTTTCCTGAAGGGCCTATGCGTTGCATTAAGTGATTCTAGAGCCGGTGTTTGTGCCTTTTACTAGAAACCTTTCGGTGACCAGCCTCCACAGCAATCTGGTCCTAGTGACAAGTTCCAGGCAACTGTAGCATTGACAGCAATTATTTCTAGGCAGTCACTTTGCAACATAATTTGCTAGATGACAGCAAATTAACACATCAGATTGGTTGTCAGTGGAGCAATAATACATTTTTATGTAAATATCTCTTAACAATTTGTATAGCAAGTAGAGAACCTGAGAGTATTTATGGTTGGAAGCTGATTAGGAAACGCTTGCTGCAGCAGCGCTTTGTCCCCAGAGCCTGTCAGCTCCAGCAAAGGGTTGTCTGCGTCCTATCCAACTGAGAAGGTGGCGGAAAAAAGTGGAAGAGGTCTGACCTGTGTAGAGAACACAAAGTGCAATGTTTTCGTTAAAAAAACGGATATGCTGCTCTCCTGCACTCCCTTCATGGCTGGCATGCTGTCAGAAATGGAGCAGCAAACGCTGCGTGGCGGGCTCCAGGGGTGTGCAGGTGGGAGAAAAGGTAGGCAGGCACTGCCGGGAGCTGGTGGGGATGTCTTTGTGAACAATGCTCCCTTTCTCTTCTAGAAAACAGTCCTGAGCAGATCTAATTAGCAGTCAGATGCTCTTTGGAACAATTTGCCTTCGTGTATGTGTGTGTTGTGGAGGGTGTGTTGTTGGTCAGTGTAGCAGTAGATAAAATTTAGTGCTTAAGGGTTTTCATGCCTTTTTTTTGGGGGGTGGATGTTTCAGTCAGTCATATGGAATACTTTAAGAAAATACCCAAATGACAGCATTTTCTGCAGTGCTGGAGAGAGAAGCAGCTTGTCATTCTGCCCAGGGCTCCAGGCAGCTGTCTGCGGTGTATGCAGGTACCAGCCACCTTCTGCTCCATACCGTGGCAACAGGCTCCTTCTCAAAAGCATGCCCAAGCCAGGGCGGGTGGCCCCGGGAAGCAGCGGCTGTGCAGCACACGCGGTCCCTAGCGCTGTTCCTCGCTCGGGGCACCTCTGTGGAGACATCCTCTGCAGCTCTCTTCCCTGGCCCTCTGGCTTCAGCCCATGGTTTGTCCTGTCAGTGCAGACTGAATGATGTTGCTTGATGCCTTCTTTGTGACTGATCAGATTTTCCTCGCTCTTCCACTCTTTAAGTTCATCTGGAAGCAGAACTCACTCCAATTTTAATTCTGAAATCAGTTCTTTTCCCTTTTTTTGTTTGTTAGAGTTAAGACGTTTGCTAGGCAAATGACATCTCTTCCCTGGCCCTCCGGCTTCAGCCCATGGTTTGTCCTGTCAGTGCAGACTGAATGATGTTGCTTGATGCCTTCTTTGTGACTGATCAGATTTTCCTCGCTCTTCCACTCTTTAAGTTCATCTGGAAGCAGAACTCACTCCAATTTTAATTCTGAAATCAGTTCTTTTCCCTTTTTTTGTTTGTTTGTTAGAGTTGAGACGTTTGCTAGGCAAATGACGCTTCCTTGTGAGACAGTAATAAAAACCCTTGCCTATGCTAGCTTTGTTTTGTACAATGGAGTTGACTGAGATGGAACAGATTTTTTGCTCTCCCTGTGGATTGTTGTGGCAGTTACCAAGGGTATGTGCTTTGGAAAAAAACTCTTTTTAGAAAACTGCTCAGGTTTAGCAAACATATTGTGCATTAATTTTTAAAAATAAGAATTGTCCTGATGACCTGCAGTGCAAGCGCAGGTATTTGAAGGGATGGGCTACAGAGGTCCAGTAAGGGGCAGCAATTGCACAGCATCCAGCTTGGAGTTCTCCCGAGGAAGAAGGGGAAAAGCAAGTAAGAGGAGTCATAGCTCTTTTAAAAGCAACTGGTGAGCCAAAAAATGCTGATTCTGTCTAATCATGTTAGCTGTGGTCAGAGTTTAAACAGTGCCAAATAAATGAGCAAGGAAGAAATAACTTGCCCTCTGCTTTCACGATGCGGACAACCGAAAGCTGGGCCAGACTCCTTCATTGCTCCAGATACAGCCACTTTCAACAGACCACGACTGGCTGTATTACATGTACTTTTGACTGTAACTTCCATCCATGCTTTTGTTAAGTAATTAAGAAAATTGCTTTCCATTCAAATCCATCCTTTAAAGTCGGGGGAGAAAGAAATGACCTTTCAGTGTTGCTCATGACTTTCAATGACTAGATATGATAATATTTCTGCTTCTCAGCTTTCAATTGCTCCTGTAATTCTTCACCTTATTTTTCCCTTTAGGTCTGCCTCCCTGCAACTGTTACAGTCTGTGGGAGCCTGATTCTTTTCAAGGTATCTAGGAGTCAAATACCACATGGAAAGATTTATCTGGAAACAGTTCCACTTAACAGGGCTCAAACTGTTTCTCAGGGCAGGAGCTGTGACAGAGTAGCTTGTGGTCTTTTGCCATAAGGGATAATTGAATTTATTTATAGCAAGCATGTTAAACTAAACAGGTCAAAGAATAAACATACTCAAAGCAAATACAACCATTTTCAGAATAAACTATCATGTCCGTGATAGCTACTGAATGGAATCTCTGACAAAAAAGCCCCGAACAGGTACTAGGAAACAAAAATGTCTCAGAAGCAATGTTCTTGAATGAATGAAATTCGTGCGTGCAACAGAGCTTGTCTGAAGGTGGTGATTACCACCCAGGCATTTTTTTGTGGGTAGAGAGGTGGGCAGCAACAATGAAGCCTGTGGCATTTCATGTATAAACATTTCTATCTGCAAATTGCCACACACCTCCTCAAACAAAGATAGCAATTAATTAACCAGGAGAGTCCATTTCAGCTCTTAAGGTGCTCATTCAGGATATTGCCAAGCATTGCCTTGGCATTCACTTGCACTGAGAATGGCTTCATGATGACATTTTTGTGTTAAATTACTGAAATTTGGCATGCGTGTATTTTGGTCTTACTTGGATGTATGAATCACTTGAACACCCAGTAATTTTCACTGTGAAAAGTGGTGTGACTGCATTTCAGTGATCCCGCCTTGCTATTGCCTGCTGACTGTACTTGAATTTGGAGGAGGGGGGAAATTTGCCTTTCTTTTGGAGCGCACCCTTCCGTGCCCTGGAATGTCTTTAGAATAAAATAATCTTCAGGTAAACTAGTAAAAATTACAAACTCTCTGTATGGCCTCTTCAGGGATAATACATACCTCTGTATGCCCTTTCCACCTCCTTAGGCAGTGAAGAGCTAGCTAATACCTAAAGAGCTTGAGGAAAATAGAGAACGTAAACCCAGCTCATGCTGTCCTATAACCACAGTTCCCATGTCCTGCTGGCAACTGAGCCACCGGCTGTCAGTTCCCAGGGCTTGGTAGCCAGCAGAAGTTATGATGCCACTGGGGCGCTTTTCTGATGCCATGTTGTTTTCATTACAGCATCCCAAAAGCTGGATTAACCCAGTGCACTGTCTCCTTCAGGGAGTAATGGCGCAGTCAGAGGTGCTCTACCTGGTGTCCTTTTGCAATGATTTTTCCCTTTTTCCATTTGTTGTCTCCTGTAATCAGTTATTTTCTTGTTGGCTTGGTTTTTTTAGTCCTTGCCCGGCCTTAGCTGGAGAACAGGCAGTCCATGATGAGAACTTTCTGTAATTCTTTGCAATTGTAGCTTTTGTCAAATCTGCGTCCAGCTAAGAGGGTAACCACAGAATAATTCAGGTAGGAAGGAACCACTGAAGGTCACCTGGTCCAAGCCCTGCTGACAGCAATGACGATGTGGTGACCTGGACTGCACAGGGCTGGAGAGGACCTACTCCGGGAAGAGGAGGAGAATGTAGATCTTCAGTTCTGACTTGCTTATGCCTTAAACTGCTACTTTTTGCAGGTCTTCAGAAATACAGTAACTGATAAAGTCAGAGATTTAGGCACAGAATTTAACCTTTCACTTTTGTTTTCACCCATCCTTCAGTCACATTGCTGTAAGCTATACAGGGCGCTACCCCTCACAACATCCTTTTTCTGTTTTGACTGGAAGATATTGGGAGCAAAAAACGTCACTCGCATTTGTACAGAGCCTTTAGGTACCACAGAGATACAACAAACCCCTCCTTCCTGTTCAGGCTGCCCTTTCTGGTACCACCGTAGTTTGTGCTGTTCCTGCTCTCACGCTAAGCTTTCATTCTTCTTGTGCTACCTGTCTGCACGTTCCAAGCACTGACTTTTACACATAAAACCAATCTATATTCTAGAAATCAAAAGCCACTTTGTGTAACATTCACTATTAATTTTGTCCGCAGGTCAAATTTTTTGGCAATGGGGCTCTACAGTCTCCAGAGAGGAAAAAGAACAGAGATAAAATTGGCCCTAGGAAAGATATGTAATACTACTCTTTATTCAGCCTCCCACTAGAATCCTTGCCTGCATGAAAATCCAAATAAAAGCTGCTACAGGAAAGGGCGAAGCATAACTGTAGCTTAGACCTATGTGCTTCAAAGCTTTCCTGCCTGTTCCAGTAACTGTAGAAGGGTTGGGACGATGATGGTCTGTGGTCGTGCCATCTGCTGGTGGAAAGTGGCCACGAATATCATTTATATAAATAAAAACCTCACTGAACGACAGTTAAATATGATCATTAAAGAGCAAAATTTATAATAACACCTAGAGTGTTCTGAAAAATATCCTATAAATCCTCTGTAATTATAGCTCTAACGTTTACCAAAGGCTAACCAGCAACAGTTTAGAGCAGGAACATACCTCTGAAACTGTTTGTGAATGATATTTTTTTTTTTTTGTAGGTTTTGGGGTTCTTTTGTTTTGGGTTTGTGGGTTTCTTTGGTTTTTGTTTTTGAAGCAGGCTGAATTTCACAGTGGGTGTGCAGTATGACTGGTCAAGGCAGTAGAAATGAGAATTAAAAGAAAATTTTGCTGCGTGGGGACTGATTTGATCATTCTTCCCCTTTTTTCCCTAGTTTCTGGTGTGGGTCCAAGCAATTCCAACCACCTACGAATAAAGCACACGATCATGTTAGGCAATGAAGCACAGAAGCAAGGTGAAGCATCAGGTACTTTCTTAATATAAATGATGATTATTATGCTAGTTATGATTGTCAAACTTTGTACAACCTGTTCTTCACGTCTCTGTACCCGTCCACCCCTCTTCATACATACTGACATAAGTATCAAAAGAACAATGCAAGACAAAGGACTGAGAGAAAATAGTATTCTAGCTCGATAACATGAAAAATCAACTTTACTCAACTGTTGCTGTGTTTTAAAACCCCTGTGACTTGATTTATATGTGACTCGATTTCTCTCTTGTAAAAATATCCAAGGGATTGCAAAACCTTGTTTGCAGCAGCAGCAAAGTGTCTCGCAGGAAGTTTTGGGATACGAACGTTCAGGGCATCTTGCTGGTTCCCATAGTTATTCTGAAGGCTTTGCCATGGTTTCCACGCGCTGCTTTGCACCCTGCTCACACAGGTACTCCAGCTGCTCTGTAACTCTTCCAGCTGACAAGAGCAGATACTGCTTTTCTGATTAAATGTGAGTTACACTGACTTGTGCTTGTGTGCTCCTGCCAGAACAGCCGGTTTGGTCCCGTCCTGTGCCTCTGAGCCATGCAGAGGTCTCAGTGATTTTTTTTAGAGCCCAAAGGTTTGCGATACCCCAGAAATGAGGCACTGGAATATGGATATTTTTGAAGCTCTTGCAAAAAAGGATGGCTGAACGGGGTCTTGACAAGGATACCAGGGAGTACAAAAGTAAAACCCAGGATGCAAAATGGGTTTCAAAAAAGCAAAGGGCAAGCACAGCTTTGACAGTTATTTTGCACGGTATGCCGGCATCGGCACAGCTTTCTTTGAATACACTGATGCAGAAAAAGATGCTGAAGTCTGTGACCCATAGGCAGCACGGATGAGATACACCTGATTGCCAGCCTTTCCAGAACTTTGATACCGACTGAGATGGCATTGCAATATTTACATTTCATCTTTGTATTACCGGTCAACCTTCTATCCTGGTGCACTGCAGACGGTGAAACAGCAACATTCCCTCTGTCTTTATTTTAGGAAATTGTTACCACATGCTATGACATAGGCCTGGTAACTTCTATGCTTAGTGCTGGCTGCTGCTGTCTCAAGCCATTGTAAGACGGCCTTTTATAGCCTCCTCCCACCCTTGTTCCAGTTATTTAAAATGCTGACCATGCTGTGGTCAAAAAGAACGTCTGAGTCCCCTTTGCAACAGCCCAGCCACCCCGTTCCTCTACTGCCCTCTTCCCTGTGCTGCCTCTCTGGGCTACAAGCTATGCTGGGGACTGTGCCGGAGTCAGAAAACATTCTGACAAGCATGTAAGTACCAGAGCAGAACAGAATATTCAGTAGCTGTACGGCACATTGTGTAGCACAGTGTGTATGTACTGCATGCACAGTACCTTCTGACCAAGCAACACACCTATTTAATACAAGTATTTCTTCTTGGTACAAAATCTAGCAAGGAATTCTTTCTATAAAACTGTAGTGCAGCTATGAGCAAATCTGATTTATGAAATGCGTATGATGTACAGTAGAAAAAAACGAGATGTTGATACTATTAACTCACTGTGTCAGTCTTGCACACCTGCACTTATTTCCAGATTTCTGAGCACATCTGCAGGGGATGTAAAATGGAATTCTATATACAGAATGTGCTCCGGCTTGGCACTTGTGTTACAAGGTAAGGCTGCTTTGTTGCTCACCTTTGGATATCACGGATGCTCTATATGACATAGCAAGAGAGACTGTTCTTGCCAGGCATATTTTGTTGGGGCCTGTGACTCCTTGGAGATGGGCACTTTTTTTGTTTCCGTGTCATATGGATCAGGGGATATGTCTTTCATATTAAGACAGCCAAAATACATGTGCAGCTAGCCTAATCCTGTCACATGCCCAGCAACTAACTCTGTACCAGTTTCTGGAAACTTAATTTATATTCTCTTGCTCTCTGCAATCTTGCCTCTCTGACAATATTTTGAGATGAATGCAGTTTCTAATGTGACCGTTAGAAACTATCCAGTAATATAGAAGCCAATACACAACAGAAAATCCAGTACACTCTGACAGCTCACTGCCTTCCTGCTGCCCACACTGGAGGTGCTAAGAGCTACTTCCTTTTTTTTGCAGTCTGAAGAAAATATCTAATCATACTATAAACCAAAATATGAACTTACATAACTGGGATATGAACAAGGGACTTCCTGAGCCAGTGAGTCCAGGTGTTGGTGGCCTTCTGGAATTTCTGCTGTGTGTTTTGACCTTTCCTATGCCGAGTTCATGGTTTGGGTGATCAAGCAGTCAAACCAGGGCAGTTACTGAATGGGCTTCTCGCTTGGGGATGGCAGGAAGGGCTCTACAGGCAAGAGCTTGATTGAAAGGTATCTGCTTTTTTCTTCTGTTCAAATGCTAACATTTTATTTAATGACAATCACCTGAAAAATACTTGTTTTAAAGAACAAACAAAAAGCTGCCAAAATAAACAACATTCATCTGTGCTTATGTTTTGGTAGAAATTCTAGGCAATTTTTGAGGCTAAGTGGCAGGTTACTTCACTGGCCACACCAAGTTAAGACTGAACAGAAACATGACTGGAGGCTGGAGTGAAAAAGCACCGACAGACACTTTTTCTCACTATGCCTGGCTTGGGCTTCCCTAATGGTGGTAACAAGGAGGATGAAATCAAATACTATGATTGATAGTGTCATACAGGGAAACAGACAATGCTTGCTTGATCTAACCTTGTCTTTCACCAGTCTCCAGATTTCTCTATTACCAGAAATGTTCAGCTCATTTGTTCTGAAAGTTATAAACGAGGCTCACACATTTATTTACCAGTGTTTATATAGGGATGAGGGTAAGAAGAGTCAATCCGTTATAAAAAAATCGGTAGAGTTTTAGCCACAAGATGGAGCCCGTACAGTACTAGGCACATTTTCCCAGCTGAAGAAAATGCTACATGCTATTTTGTCTCTAAATCCTTCAGCAGCTTTAAGAGGATTGTTTACTTCTTTCTTAGTTACTGAGAGAGCACTGGGAAAACAAAACCTGGAAATACATGGTAGTTAGAGTACAGAGTTCATATATAAATCATTTCAACCCAGAAATGAAACTCTTACAGCTAATCTGGTCAAGAAAAATAAAAATCAGAGATGCTTTTTCCTGACTAAATAAACCTTTTCTTTAGAATCAGTTGTATTCTCAGGGGGTTTATGAAATTAAGTGAATTAGGGAAAAGAAAGAAGGAAATATTAAGAGGAGGGAGAAATTAAGGGGTTGCAAATAAAGCCCTTGGGTTTGATTTAAAGAACAAAGACAAATTTCTTCTTAGTGACGAAGTATTCTTTATTGACAGCGCTGGATGCACGGGGGATCTCTCCGCCTATCGTGCATCCCTATAATGACAAACTATCTCATACTTATAGAACAAGATAATGAATATTCAATAAACACTCATACATATCCAATTGCAGAACCCGCCTACCCCGTTCGGTATGCTAATCGTTTCACCAGCCCCTTATGCGCTTGCGTCGTATCTTCTGGTGGTCGTCCGGGTGGTCGTCGGGATGAAGTAAGACGTCTTCCTCAAAGTTGCACTTTTCGCCCCATCTTCTTGCGCATCTTGTCCACAGTCCAAACCACAAAGCTAGCTCGATCCAGTTCTCCAAGGCCTAAAGACTCTTCCTTATCAGAGACTCCACACATACGGCATTCTTTTAGTTTAAGCAGTCCTTCTTAGCAGTTCCCTTCCTCTCCCACTCTGATCCACGCACACACAACAACTAGTATTGATAATAGTACATACTCCTCCCTGTGCGGCCAGCAATAAATCTAAGGCCATTCTGTTTTGCAACACCACTTGTGACAGCAATAGTATTATTAGAAATGTTAGCTATTACTGATCGAGTGCCTCTCTTCTGTCTACTCTTTTTTCCAATGGCCTATTTCCCTCCAATAAGCGCACTGGTCTGACCTTAAAAACAGCTGGGATCTCTCTCCTCTCCTTTCAGCCCCTCTCCCCTTAGCTTGAAAGGGTTCCTCCTGTTTCTTTAACGCAGCTACCATGGCTGCGGCGATTGTTTCTCCTAACTTCTGCCTCTCATCTCCTTCCCGATTTCTAAATACTCTCCAGGCTTCTTCCACCAGTCTTTCCAAGTTTAGTATGTCAGGCTCTTTCATCTTTTGGAGTTTCTTTCTTATATCCTCAGCAGACTGTCTTAGAAATAATGACACTAACTGTGATCTACCTTCTTCTGAAGAGGGGTCCATGGTGGTGTATTTTTGCATAGCTGTTCTTAAACGATCTAGAAACTCCGAAGGAGTTTCAGACTGTCCTTGGTTTACAGTATATAATCTCGACCAATTTATAGACTTAGGTACTGCATTTTCCAAAGCAATCCTTATCCATTCCTGGTACCTTTTTAGTAACCTGTAATCATTCTCATCATTATAATCCCAATTGGGATCTGCCCTAGGCACGTGTACTTCTACTGTTCCAGGCAGAGTCCCTGAGGCCACTTGGACCTGCACTTGCGTTCCAGCGGTTTTAACCACTAGTTGTTTCTCCGTTTCCGATAACGCAGACAACATTATTTCTATATCCTTCCAATCTGGATCTAGGTTTTTCACAATCAGCTCGAACCTTCTAGCAACTGCTTCTGGGTCATCACGGTACCCTTTCACCGCTTCCGTCCAAGAATCTAATTCGCTGGTTGTAAACGGCACCTTAATTCTAGCGGGTCCCTTAACCCCCATAGCTTGTCGCAAAGGGGCTTGGATCACCGGCCCTATTTTACTTCGCGTTCGAGCAGTTATTGGAGTAAATTCCTTAGCACCTGTACCATCCCTCACTTCTTCAGATTCTATTCCTGAATCTGTACCCCCACCTACTGGTGACGGCGGGGATACATAATCCTCCATCCTTTCCTC
>KL265620.1:8780-54865 GCA_000699545.1 Podiceps cristatus | reverse complement strand
GACACACGCACCTAGCTTGGTGTCATCATTCTTATATGTGTCCCTATGTTAGCATGACCAAATTGCCAGGGAGGCTGGGAAGCCCTTCATAGAGAATGGCTGCAGAAGGAAGAAACTTTGCGCTACAAATTCCATTTCTATTTGATATACAAGTTTCCCTATTCCAGGTCTAGTTTTTAAAAGGTTACTCTTTGAAGCAGTGTTTAGAGGGAATTGTCCTCTATAAAACTATGAGCAATGGAAGAATATCTTTATCTGACAACTGAAGAAAGACCCAAGTCATTTGCCATATGGTGTAGATTGACAGAATCACAGAATGGTGGGGGCTGGAAGGCACCTCTGGAGATCATCCAGTCCAACCCCTGTTAGAGCAGGGTCACCCAGCGCAGCCTGCACAGGACAGCATCCAGGCCGGTGTTGAATATCTCCAGAGAAGGAGACCCCACACCTCTCTGGGCAGCCTGTTCAGTGCTCTGTCACACTCATGGTAGTTTTTCCTTATCTTCATATGGAACTTTTTGTGTTCCAGATTGTGCCCATTGCCCCTTGTCCTATTGCTGGGCACCACTGAAATGAGACTGGCCTCATTTTCTTGACATCTGCCCTTAAGACCCAACTGCCTCAGTCTTCCCCCAGTCCCCTCTTCATCTTTGTACCTACACTGGAGTCTCTCCAGTGTTCCTCATCCTTCTTGAACTGGGGAGCCCAGAACTGGACACAGTTTAATTGCCAGAGTCAAATCTGATCAGTTTCCCAGAATTAGACTAATCAAGTTTGATGAAGTCCTCAGAAGACAGAATTGCCATGGCATTTGACAATGATGTCCTTTACTAGAAACTGGGTTTTTTTCAGCTTTTTTTCTGTAGCTTACATACTTGTTATGTGTTGCCTTCAATTTATAGACTTTGATCTGTCAGAATGCAATGAAAAAGGTAGTACCATAACCAAAACCACAGATGTTTGTGCTGAAATTGTCCCTAATGGGAAAATGCTACTCTTTAATCAGTCAATGAATTTACAGGATGTGTTATTTATGTGGGTGAAGTATTATATGGAGAACTGAACACTGAGTCACAGACCAGCGAAACGATGGGTTGAGGCTGGCACTGGAAAAAAATTTTAGAAAGAAAAACACTCAGAAAATTTCAAGAAGTCTATCTATCTTCCACAGACTAATGAAAAAAAAAAGGCAGAGTAGTGGTGATGGGTTAAAGCAATTAGTGTTTAAAAGAACACTAGAGACTAGGAAGGAGAACTGGACACATACTACACTTGAGGTGTAGCTCTCCAAGCTCAAATACATGCCGAGCTGGTGAAAGACAAGGGCTGAAAACAGACAGGATGATAAATTTAACATGGAAATGACAGACAGGGCAGAAATAAATGTCAAAGAGAGCCAAAATTTGCAGAAATAAGGTAATCAGGAGAATTTGGAGACCGCATAGCAGAGGATGTAAGGAACAGATTTTCTCTAGCAATGAATATGCAAAAGAAATCAGCACAAATATAGATGGGGTGACTGTGGAGCACAAAGAAGCACCTCATCCTTTAAAAATAAAAGGGAACAGAAAAATTCAGAAGAGCTGGAGTCCAAGCAAAACAGAGGGCAGAGTGTACAGAAAATGGATTAGGAAAGCAGAAAGGAGAGTGTTCTCAGACAGAAGACAAAGGAAGACTGGAAACACAAAAATAACAGTAGAAAGGTCTACTTAGACAGGGAGTCCTTATTAAGAAATTCTACTGGTGCTCTAACCCAGAAGAAATCAGGTTGAAGAGAAAGTGATGTAAATTATGAAAATCATCTGAGACTGTAAGGAAGTATTCACATCACCCCTTTTATTGAGGCAAATGACACTACTGAGTTCCAAATTAAATACATAAAGGAGTAATGTGCCAGATGAAGGAAAACTTTCTGTAACCTTATGTGAGATTTGTAGGATCTCCTGAGACACAGGGGGAAAAAAAGACAAAATAATGAGGATTAAAAAACGGTACTAAGATAAAAGCTTCTTAAGAAGCTAAAAGAGAAGTTCATTCTCTGGAAGAAACTCATAGAAGAAAATTCTGCTCATAGTATGGACTTCACTTGAGGAGAAAGCTGGCATGATTGAGGAAAAAACAAGAGGAGAAAACTGGGAGAGACTCATGTGTTCTCCATATCTAGTAATAGTACACAGGAGAAGGGAAATCTGGTAATCCAAGACAGCAGCAATCTTAGTGAGGAAGGGATGTGCAGTGAGGAAAGGAAAAGACAAATACAAGCCAGCAAGTCTGAAGAGTAGTAAAAATCTGTCAGAACACCTAAATGTATCAGTATAAAAGGACTGGAGCATTAATATGCAAACAGCGGCAACAAAAAAAACCACACACACAAAAAAAGGGGAAACATTGAGGATGTGAAATTGGAGTTGATAGAGTTAACAAACACGAGTTGATAGAGTGAACAAACACAGAGGATTGGTAATTGAGACTGGTTCTATACAAATTAGGTGGCAAGCTGATGGACTGATGAGAAAAGCAGGGATACCACGTCAACAAAAGTCTGTCAGGGCCATCCCTAATTTGGGACAGAATGGTAAAAAATCTTCTATTGTATAAGGGTTTTAATGAGCTGAAGACTTGCAAGACTGGGTTTGGAAATGGCTAAACATTATGGAGTGTTAGTGGAGGAATTTTGTCATCATAGGGGATCTTAATTTCCTAGTTAATAATTTACAGAACATGAATAACTCTCAGTAGTAAATCTCTGGTGTCTTGGACATGATAACTCAGGAATTTCTTTATCAAATTGTCACTCCATAGGCAAGAGGCAATACTTACACTGAGGAGCTGTGAGGCACTACAAATAGCAGGTTGAACAAAACGGCTTTGGGTAGAATGATCATAAAAGGTTTCAACTGAAATTCGATAATAGGACAAAGGATAGATCTGCGGGTAAAGTTCTTCAGTTCAAATAGGAAAGCTCTTACAAACTCAGGGAAGCATTTAGCAAGGCCTGAAGAGCTCT
Organism: Podiceps cristatus; assembly: GCA_000699545.1. Lineage (NCBI taxonomy): Eukaryota > Metazoa > Chordata > Aves > Podicipediformes > Podicipedidae > Podiceps > Podiceps cristatus. The sequence goes on along the minus strand of KL265620.1, from coordinate 51,858 downwards.
AGGACTTCAGGAACAGCATATCAAATTCCAGGTGTAAAACTACTAGAGGTCTGTAGCCAAGCAAGGTTTTCGGGGAAGAGGGCTCCACAATCAACTGAACTTAGAAAAGGCATATAAGGAATAAACACAGCCTGGAAAGAAGGAGGGCAACTTGTTCTCTAAGCAGTGCAACCAGGAAAGCATGGCTGCTCTTGGATATGTGTTGTCTCCTGCACTCCATCTACTCCCCAAAAATCACAAAACAGACAAAAAAACAACACAAACCCCAACCTCAAAACCTCAAACACGCTCTCCCATACCACTTATATCATCCTCACCCCACAAGGCTCTGCACAAGCTGTGGATAGCCTGAAGGTCCACGCATGCTCTCTTGCAGGCAGAGCAGGCTGGCTGGGAGGCGTGCGCTGACTGACAGGCAACTGCCAGACGGAATATATAATGCTGAGAGATGCTTCCTTTTCCCTCAGTGGAGACATTAATTTGAATCTCTCTTGTCTACTCAGCTGCCAATTTTTGAAAAAACTTACAGAATCTTAATTATCATAGTTGCTTCTACCATCCCTTCAGGTGGGGTTGAAATTGGTCATTGGGTTTGAAAGTTATTTCAGGAGAGGAAGAGGGGGGAATGAAAAATCTTTTTTTTTTTTTTTTTTTCCTTGGGAAACCAAGCTAAAAGAGATTGATCAGCAAAACAGTACATCTTAGAGGTCAAGAAGCATAGTGATGAAGGAATAACTGTCAAATGTCAAAATGAGTTACACGTTAAACCAAAGAGGAAAAAACCTCTTTGGTTATGTAAATGAAATGAGGATGAGAAAAGAACAAGTGAGGATACTGTGAAATAAGGTGGATGCTAAATTAAACCCATACTCAGTAAGGCTCCAAAATAAAAGGAGGACTTGGCTTCCATTTTTAATTATGTGGATGTTGACCAGAAAATAGGATGGACACTAGGAACACAAGGACAGAGACAGAGCAAGTGTAACCAAGCAGAATGCACAATCCCAAGAGGCACCAGGTATTTTACCACAGGTTCTGAAACAAGCAGCAGCAGCAGCACTGTAGACTGCAGGGATGATGAATCTTCCACACCAGGCCAGTTGCTACAGGCTTGGAGAATGGCAATTTATTGTTGGGTCCCCTACCCATCCGCAGGTCTGAGGTGGATCTCCTTAGACCTTAAAGGTCTTTCCTTAAAGGAAGCTGTCCAAAGCAGACAGACAGCTTTCCGACTAACTAAATTGGGTTTTCTTTGAGCAGCAACTGGGACAGGTAGGTCTGTTAAGTCAGACCTGTTCAGTCCAGTTGCCTGAAAGAAGCAGCAAGCTTTCCACAGTCCCTCTAAGGGACCCTCTAAGGGACCCTTTTAGGTTTGTGTCTTGGTGTCATTTACAAGGTCTTTCTGTGACCCTGTTTCCAGTAGTCACTGCTACCCAGCCTGCCAGAAACTCCTCTCAGCTGTGCCTCACCAGTTAACCTCTTGGAAGTTTGATCTTTCCTGATCGCAAGCCCCACAGCCCAGAAGGGAGCACTTGGAGTACACTCACTTGGGACAAAACAGATGCCATCCACCATGGTCATAGTGTCCTCATATGGAAAGCCAAGAAATGTGATTTGGAGCCTGAAAGATGAACTCAGTTTGATGCAAGCTTTGAAATAGATTTTGAAGGCAGAAGTAATTAAAAGCCTGGATATAAGTGGGAAATGGGCTAGAATGGAGCGTGGTTTTATCCAAAGAAGATTGTATCAGGCTAATCCGATATCTTTCTCTGATAAGGTAATGGAGTTTTTAGACAAAGCAAACATGCTAGATATCATCTTTGTGGACTTTAAGAAAGCATTTGATATGGTGTCACATGAGGAACTGATTAGTGATGCTAGAGAAAAATTAAGATTACAGAAGAATTATAAGGGAAAAGAGGAACTGCGTAAAGACAAGACAGTAAAGGGCTTGTGTTGAAGGGAAGAGGAAGCTGGAAGGAGGTTACCAGAGCTCCTAAAGGGCTAGGCTTAAAGTCAATCCTATTTAATATTTTTACTGAAAATCTCAATAAAAATATGTAATGTGCTGATAATAAATTGTTGGGGAGCACTGTAAATGCAGCCAAAATCTGGATATTGTGGAAAGAACCAGATAACTTCAAGACTAGAGAAATCAGAATTCAAAGAAACACTCTTCAAAGAAATTTGGAGCTGAATCTGGTTGTGGAGGAGCATTGGTGACCCAGAAGTTTCTCTGTGTCTAGGTCCTTCTTTAGGTGTAACTGCTTGTTGCTGCTTTGGAGTTTTCCATTGTGACATTCAATTTGGCTCGCTGAAACACCCATCGTTTCTCAACTTGGGGATGAGCTTTGTAAGCTGCACCATTCTTGAGATATTTTTTCCTTTAATGAGCTCCCTGTAGATATTTTCAAATTTATCAGCAAGTTAATTGATTTTGTAGATCAGCATACCCTACAGTTTTCATTTCCATGCAGGGAACACTCTGACTCTCCATCTCCTGGACCTTTATTTAGGATGGACAAGCATGAGAGGACTGACTTCAGTTTTAGCACACAACAAGCTCAGGATCCACTGTGTGGAGAGGCAAGGCAGGTGGTGAAGTTTTTTTGCCATGGATGGTCATAGCCCATGTGGCTGAACGGCTCTGCTCCAGCTGCAGCACCATCAGATTTTGGAAGGAGAAATTTGCATGGACGTATGCAAACCCCATAAATATCCATTGCATGATCAAGATTATCAAAAACACTTTCTTCACTTTTTCTTACATTCTGTAGAAAAAACTTTGTGGGCAAAATTTCTGCAGTTCCAGGGACCGGCCAAAACCAAACCACTTTGAGTTTATTCAGACTTTAGGTCATTGCCATTTCTGTCCCTCAGTTACACAGACAGACAAGCAGATTTCTGGGAAGGAAAAATCATAATTCTGCAGAAGAAGTATCAGAACTAACAGATTCTTCTATTTACCAAATTGCCAAGCTTTGTGTTAGACTCCTCTTTTGCCCCGGCGCAAAGATGTGCTAGATTTTTTTTTAGGAATTGCCTGAGGTTCTTCTTCTCCCTTTGAATACAGAAAAGCAAGTGTTTGCTCTCTGCAGGAAGAGCTTGCTTTTCCTCCAGTCCCCTCCCGTTTTCCCTTTGCCTCATAGAAAAACCCACATTTTTCTTTAAAGTATTTAACACGAAATATCTCTTGAAACCTATAGGATTGGGTGTCCTGTATCTTCTTTTCTTCTATAAGTCTCTACAGATGGGGGGGGGGGGGGGGGAAGTCACTATCTGGAATTTTGCATGTGATGGAAATTCCAGGTTTTTCTCACATGTAGTATGTTTAGGATTTTCATTCCAACCTGGGCCACATGGAAATCATTTCAGCAATGGGTCATGGACATGTTGCTCAGCTGTTAAGTCTGGGTGTGAATCCAGCTGCAGCCTGACTACATCTTAGCATGCCATCTGGTCACATATCGCCCCTTTTGTGGTCTGTTTTCCGTACAAAAAGACTCAGTTCATGACCTGGAAAGATGTCTACAGTGAACTCCCCAGTCTCTGTGTCAGAAAGTGAGTTCTGCAGGGCCCCTTTGCAGAGTAGATAGAGTCATCTGGAGCAGCAAACCAACTGGGAGAGTGTGCAAAACTCATTTCCATTCCTCTGAGCTCATGAGCCACTAAGTACAGGTTGTCTGTTTAGGAATCATCTGGCCACGTGCAGATATCTCTAAGACAATCCCTTCAGGCTCTCTTCAGAGTCACCAGAAAGAAACAGGCATTTCTAAGGTACAATTCAACACACACACCTGAAAGAAATGCTTCCCATTTCTCTGCCTGCCTGTAAAGGATGTCTGAGTGGACCAGTTGAGAAGGAGATGTCTGCATCAGAGGTGTCAGAAAGCAGAGACTTGGAAGTCAGCATTCATTTCACCCAACTTCTAAGTGTCACGACGCAGAAAGAGCCTCTTGTTCAAAAAAGGTCAATTCCCTTATTCATCATTATCCATTATCTTTTCATATCTATTTAACATCAGCTGTTTGAAAAGCTATTATTCCAGCATGTTTGGTGGTGAAATGGATGAACTGCTCTTCTCCCCCCATGCTGTGACCTCTGTGATGGTCGTGAATAAAACTAATGACAATAAATTACAGAGGTGTTGCTAGATATTGCCAGAGGAGTGATAAAATGTGATGGCAGTTAATAGAGCATGTTTAAGAGACACAAGGCAACTATTGTTTACGAAGAGACACTCAAATGCATTAGTAAATAGAGAGAAGCAGCATTCTGGTGCTCAGGGTGATATCACTCAAAAGCTCCCGATGGCTTTTAGCTCTCTGGTACTCCACCTTGTAGGGCATCTGTTGCACAGTTACATGCTGCTTCTCACTCTGAAGCCTACTAAAAGTACATCTGGACATGGAGCTGCCCGTTACACTCAAATTCACGTACAGCTCTGTGCACTGTATTAACCACATTTGACACACACTAATGCAGGATACAGGTGTCTTGATCTGTATTGTTCTGATATGTTGTAATTAATTGTCTGTATCAGAAATGAATGATTCTTTCTCTAATGGACAGCCTGGCGGGCTAAGCATAGCCCTCATCCCACCAAGAGAAGATGATATGTGCCTGTGTTTAGCTTTGCTGTTGACCCACTTGTAAGCTGTTTGAATGCTATCCCTTCCCCAAGTGTTGCTACTGATGGTTCATCATCTCATCTCATCCTATCTCATCCTATCTCATCCTATCTCATCTCATCTCATCTCATCTCATCTCATCTCATCTCATCTCATCTCATCTTATCTCATCTCTCGTCTCTCTGTTGGCTGTACTTTCCTTCTCAGATGTTAAATCACTAGCAGTGAGCTAGCTGAAGTGCTGGCACAAGTGGCCATGCCACGTCAGTCCAAAGGTCCATCAAGCTCATCACCTTAGTAGCTAAGGCTAAGGAAAGATGAGAACAAAGCACATCCGGGATGGATAGTGCACTCAGATCTCCAGTTCCTCCAGCCACACCTGATCATGGGGAGCCTTCTGCTCACCTTCCCTCACTGTCAGCTCAGACAGGCCCTGTGCCAGCTGACCAGATATCTCCAGGCCCTGGCACCTTCTCTGCACAAATATCTGCATTTTCTGAGACCCCTCAGTGACTCACAAGACCATGGTTTTCCTGTCTCTAACACTGTGCCTGGGATGAACAAATGCACTAGTTCCCTTCTAGCATATTCCAGCACCTCCTAACTGTTTCAGTGACCTGGGTAATTTAACATAGACTTGGTGCTTTTGCAGATCCCATATGCCTACAGGTTGTAAGCTCCTTCCTATCACTGTAACCATCCCACAAGCCTGAGGTTTTCTCTATTACTCACCTGCCACCTGTGAACTTCTGTTACCCTGTCCCCATGCCACAAAATAATGACAACCTCCCTGCCTGGCCAGAGGAATGCCTCTCTCCAAAACCTTGGTTTAGCCCTTGCTCCTCTAATGTGGGGTAGCTCTTGTTAGTACCCTGCCTTTACAATCATGACACTCCTCCTGCCTACAAAACCCAGTCGCAGCCAAGGCCTTCTCTCCCCTTCTAAACCTGTGTGTGCACAACCCCTGCTTAGTCTCTACCTCTGCAAACCCCCACTTCATTATACCCATTGCCCTTCTAATCATGCCTCTCTCCTCCATATACCTCCCCTTTGCTCCAAGCCTTCCTAAGACCAAGAAACCCTCAGCATGTCTGAGTCAAGCTGAACCCCCCCAAGCATGGTTAACCTGCAGCAGCTAAATCCACCACTGGTCCACTACAAATGTCAACCTCCTCATTCCCTCCACAGCCTCCCCAAAGCACCCTCTGTAATGCTATGGGATCCCTTGTTCATAAGCCTGTGCTTCTGCTCCCCCAGAGTTCTGTCCCCTCTGTGTGGTGGGGATGTGTCTGCGGCTTCATTTGTGTGCCTGTACCCATTTCCTCAAGGTCCAAGGCCACTGGAGACTAGTTAAAACAATGAAACAGCCAGTTCAGCTTTCCTCGCAGCCCAGGGCTGCTGTCACAGAAGGTCTGTGCTTCCTCTTGCTGTCCTGGCTGTACTAAACAATAATACATCACCTCAGTCTTTGCTGTAAGAGCTCTCTCTCGATCTGGGATGTGGAACATTTGTGCAGGAATCAGGCAGTCAGTGTGGCTAACGAATAATGAATCAACTCTGTCCAGGACTAGTACAGAAAAGGCATGAACTGAGACCATGTTGTTCTGTAGCTGCAAGGTTCTACCAGACATTTTCTACATAAAAAGGCAAAGTTACTTGCTTAGGTATGCTGCAGTCTAGCGAAGGAGAAGCTATACAATGTTAAATCAAGTGTAATTCTAGTGCTCATGTGCCAGGCTGCAGAGATGGGGAGCATGGAGCAACAGGGTAGGTGAGACTAAACAGAGACCCTACTTGCTCCCTTATCACAGGCCCTTGCCAGCCACTCTTCAACCTGACTCTTCAAAATGCTGTCAGAAACACCAACAGCCATCTCCTTTGAGAATTCAGAGCTCAGGCAACTTGCCTGACTTCCAGATGGCTGAAGTTATGGGAGGTGAATCCTGCACCAAGTAAATATCCAGACTTATAAGCAACAGGGAAAGTGCAAAGTCAGTTCTTCCTTGCATATCTTTGCCCAGCACATTCTTAAATGTCAGCTGTCTGTAAAATAAATTCATTTCAGGCTATTTTTAAAAGAATTGATGGTAGACGTCAATGCATAAGGTTTCTGCCTCCCACCAGTCCCCAGGGCCTGGGACTTCCATACCACATAAAGCTTCATGTTTTTAAGGCACTGAGTGTGACTGCTAGGAAGGAAACTACCTTTCCCTAGATGTTTTGGTCTGGGTGAGTGCAATCAGTTGGAGGGTAGATTCATTTTGAATAGCCAGGTCAGGGCCTGATCCAAAGAGGGAAAAGCTGTGCTGTGTGATACGAGAGCGTGTATCAGCTGAGGATGGGGGGGATGGGGACGGGAGGACTTACAGCCTCATAAAGCTGCCTAGTAAATCTCTGTCCTGTGAATGATTTTAAATACATTCCTCCCAGTCTTATGAATAGGTAATCCAGGAATACAAAGGAAATGAGGCAGTGGCTAAAGATACACTGAAAACAGCTACCAAGGAAGGGATAAGCATCAGCCAGAGACAAGAAAGGCTTTTCCCAGAAGATAGTGCACAACCAAAAGGCTTCACTTGCAGCTCAGAACCTAGATATGAGGTCTACACATTCCACTCGTGCAGCACTGCAATGTCCCACAGAAACAGTGTCAGGATGACTGGCACGCTGCCTGTCCATCGTCCCCACAGATGGAGCAGCTCTGAGCTCCTCCAGGTTCTGGGGGTGCTCTTGTAGGCAGGTGTGGTGGAGCAGGGCCTCTGTACCCTGGGAATCCCAGGTTAACCCAGATTTGAGCTGTGGCACCATGGTAGTGTTGGTGGGTCAGCTGTTTTGTGCTGCATGGATGTGCTCTTGCCTTGTGAACTCATCTGCTGGCAGAAAGCCCTTGTGCACCACTGCAAATCACCTGCTACTTCTTCACTACAGGAGTAGAGCAGCATGGATGGTTTTCTTGGTGCTGAGTTCAGATCACTCTTGTCCTGATGGCTAACAGAGTGGCATGAATTTCCTATCAGTCATTGCCACATATTGTGGCCTATCTTGGTCTAGCTGGTGTGAGATATCACCCCAAGGATAAGGATGATGTGAGGACACTTCTGTCACTAGCTCCCAGTCTTGGCAGAAGAAGCATGGGAAGAAAACGTGTTTGGCTACTTTAGACAAATAAAAAAGAGAAATACCTCAGGTTTTTAGGAGTTTCTGAGTGTCTTTTTTGCTTTTATACAATGCAATCTCCCAGCAGTGCCAACAGAGCAAGAAGCTCAGCCCTGGCATGGTCTAAGTGAGAGTGAAGCAGACTCCTCCTGACAGATTGTTGCTCCAGAATTTGGTTTGTCAGAGCATGTACAAACTCCCTGTCTGCAGAGATGAGATAATCACAGGCTGTGTCTTTAGAGGCTGCTGGGGGATTTGAGTAGCTCTGAATGTGTTCAACAAATATCAAGGACAGCGAATCTGGGATGCTGGAAACAGGTCCATAAGCATGTCCTGTTCACTCCTGATCCCACTCGAAGCAGAAGTGCGAAGTGCAGTTGCTTATGTGATCCCTTAGCAAACTGAGATTATCCTGAGATTTCAAAGGTCCTTTGTACCCACTCTTGTAAATCCTGTCAAACTCTCTAGATGTGTGAGTTGCTCAGGTACCTTTGCTTTTGTCCCTGGCTTTCAGTTGTACTCCCTCGGTCCCCTTACTCTCTCCATTAGCATAGGGTTGCAGAGCCCAGCTCACAACCGGTCTCCTTCAAGCAAGAGTTGCTCTAGTTCATTATTCGCTATGGTCTGGTATAACGATTAGTCTCAGACAGCTTAGGCTGGACTTCCTTAAGGAACTACCTGCCTTGAAGTCTACCTCAAATTTGGGAAGGTTGAGGCATTTCTGTCAGTATCAACTTAACTACTCTTCTTATTTCTTCCACCCTCTGGACAAAATGTTCTTAGGAAGAACAGCTAGAGTGCAGCGGCTGAGCAATTTGAGAGCTTCAGCACAGTGGACACAAGTGTAAATCACAACTGGAGACTGAGGGAGATGGCTGTGGTTGTTATGTGTGAGAAACGGAACCTGGAGGAGGGCATCTCAAAACAATGTCCTGCTTGCTCTGTGGGTCTGAGAGCAACTGCAGATAAGAAAGACCATATCCCACTCCTGAACAGGAGAAGAAGAAGGAAGGGTAAATAAAGCACAGCAGCACTCATCTCCCATTCCAAACAGCAGCAGCCCAGAGGCTGTGATTGCTAATTAAACAGTATCTCCCATGCAATGCAGGCAATGAGGGTGACATTTACCTCTTGTAGGCTATAAATATCCAGCCATAAGCAAACATTTCTAATCAGTGATTATGGGTGAGATTATTTTCCCTGACATTATAAGTGATTGTTTGTTTACACAGAGTTAATGGGCAAGATCATGCTGGAGGTGCTGGTCAAAGATTCAGACCTAGCACTGGCACCAGTGCTTTGGCACCATGCTGAGCTGGGCCAACAGGCTTGGGAAGACATCCCAGACCCTCCAACACAAGCTACATCTGATGCCTGCAGACTTTGTTTTCAAGATATCTGAGGTAAAGAGTAGAGTGGAAATGGTTCTGTCTCAAGGAGCAGCAGGGACAGTGTCTATGCATGGCCTCCTCATTTCAGAGGCTGCTTCTCCAGCCAGACATGGAAGCTCTGACCTTGCTGAGAACTGAGGAGTGCAGGGGACACCTTGCTGGGTGCAGCCCACCTCTCAGATGAGGAGAAAGCAGATATGAGGTATTTGAGAAGAACTGAGCTTGGCATTAGAGGAGACCTTTGCCCAGCCCACATTCAACCCCTCCAGAGCCTGAGACCATGCTGAGATGACAAGCTCCTCTCTCGTACAAGCTTTTATGTAGGGACTGGATAAGGAGTGTGAAACCAGATGGGACAGTGAATATGTTTAGATTGCCAGCCCTTAGCTGTTGTCACAGCCATCTGGGGAGGTAGAGATATTTTCCACTGCACCCACCTTTTCCACCCCAGTGAACACCCCTGGGCTCTCCACCCACTGCTTTCAGCAGCTGTATAGCAGCACAGTGCAGGGAAACCCAAAGGCTCTGCCTGGGTAAACGCCTGCTTGGTGACAAGCAGTGCCAACAGCCCTGCAAGGGATGCAGGGAGGTATGGGGATGCGCATGCCATAATGATTTGTGACAGCTCCTGTCTTACTTCAGGGAGTGAAACACACCAGTGTGTGGGGAACATGTAGAAGTAAATATAGAAAAACAAGCTTGGAGAGCTGGGACCAAGTGGAGCTAGGGGAACTCCTATGCCAACAGCATCTTTGCTGATGTGTCTATATTTGATTCAGTATGCTTTTTCCTCCTAAAAAAATGGAAGCTGGAGGGACTGAGACAATGCCCTTTTCAGAGACATGGCAAATGTAACAGCTGGGCTTATCCCTCCTGGCAAGAGTGCTTCTCAAGCTCTCCTGCTGTAGCCTAGATGTTGACCTAGCAAAGCACCTGCCAGGCTCAGGACTCATAAACATTTGCTGAGCTGTCCATGTGCTCATTGCTAAACTACTCGTCATCTGTCTCACCTGCTTAGACCGGAAGGTTGTTATTGTGCAGCCCTTAGCACACTGGGCCCTGGCATTGGCTGGGTGCTCTTTGCACTAGCATCATGCAAAGGTAGTAACTAATCCCCGTTTCACTGCACAAAGTGATGAGTGGCATATCCCACAGACCCTCACTCTCCTGAAAAAGAAATGGCTGGGTTCTAGATAGCGATCTTTTCCATGGCAGTGTTGCTGCTAGAAAGTGTCATTGCCAAATCGGGTCAAGCTCCAGTGCCCAGGTATCACATGTTACCACCAAGTAGAATTTCAGAGACCAACCCAGAGCTGCATCTGGGCTGTGAGCACCTGTAAGAACGTGTTCTTAACCCTCCTCACAGGGACCTTGCTGGCTGCATGGGCCCTCAGGCATCCCTGTTGCAGCATGGATTGCCTACTGATCATGAGTCAACAACTCAACTATCACGTCATTAGGTCTGATGTGTTTGCTCAGGGAGGTGTTCAAGTCACCATCCCTGGAGGTATTTAAAAGATGGGTATATGAGGTGCTTAGGGACATGGTTCAGTAGTGGTCAGGCACCGTTGGACTTGATGATCTTAGAGGTCCTTCCCAACCAAATAATTCTATGATTCTGTGATTTCTCAGATGTGTCTCCTAGTTCCTGACAAGTTTTCCAGGGCAGTACACAGATGAGATGAAGAACTTTAATTTGAGCATTAAATATCCTAAATAGAACAATGGTTACTGGGTTGGAAGCTGAAAGCTATAACGCAGACTGTTCTCCTTTGTATTGTTCCTTGCACTGGGTTAGCTGTGCTGAGAGATGTGCCCTTGGAGGGAAGTTAGCAACTCAATGAGCTCATGGCCAGTTCCCCACACCTGGAAACAGGTGTCTCCTTATGCCTTTAGAGTTCCAGTGGCTTGGATGTGGACTAGGCTGTTCAAAACATCTATAAAATTATTTTTTGTTGGAAGCTGAATTCACAATAAAGTGAAATTTACCATAAAAAGTGCTGCTGTCCAGGGGAAATGCTGAGACTTTGTCTGAAAACAGAGCGTCTCCAGAATCAAAACATTTCTGGTTCCTTGTGAAATCCTGTAGCCATGGACTCCTGTGATATGCACTCTTGCTTGGTAAGAGGGAGAATGCAATTCACCATTGGAGAAGAAGTCTAACCAGAATGTCCTCATAAAAACATACAACTACAGCTGCCTTTACCATAACATGTTACAACACTGTTCAGAACTGAACTTCGTAGGAGCTTCTGCAAGCTTCAGGAAATCTGGGGGCTTTTCCAGAGAAGAAAATAGGAGACTGAGTAGGGACTTTGATAGTATCAGAATCAATTGAGAAAGGAACAGAGTAAGCTCCCTCCATCACTGCATCTTTGCAGATGAATGTCATTGCTGTAGCTGGATGTGGGGAAGACTGTCCCACCTAGAGTGATGTTTCTGCATACAGCATGAGCTACATCCTTGCTTCTTTTGCCAAGTCACTAGTATCTGATGTTCTTCTCTTAGGGTCGTTTCTTCTTGCTTCTTCCTCAGAGCTCACAGTGGGACCTCCAACCCCATTTAGAAGGCAGCAGGGAATCTAGAGAGTATCCAAATGACCAGAATCCTCTAAAAAACATCTGCTATAACATGGCAGTCTGTAGTGTGCAAGTGCTGCCTGGTACTGACAGCTCTTCTCTCCAGCCAACCAGCTTTTGCTCCTATTGTCACCGAAACTGGGAATAAACCTCGTAACACCAATGCAGTGTTAACAGACTGCATTCTTTATTGCAGCGCTGGATGCACAGGGGATCTCTCCACCTAGCGTGCATACCGTCGAGATAGCAAAACACAATATTTATTTAAGATAATTATACATATTCATGCATTTTCCTGGAAAAGGCAGTCTTATGCTAAAGAGTTCTTGGAACTCATTTACATTCTTCCCCCCTTCTCACGCATGCCCATTGGTTTGAGTCAGTGGTCTCCAGGGGTCCTCTGGTGCTCTTTGCTGGTCATACTTCATTGTCCTTTAGATGACCCTTTCCTCGCAGGCATGCGCAGTATTACCAGTCTTATGTAACATGTTCCATCTGTCCAGAGCGACCTAATTAATCTCCTAGACCTATTGCCCGGTTGGACTGGGCTGTACAAGGAGTGCAGCAGTTCATTGCCATGGTTAGTTGATTCCATTACCTTGGTTACAAAAAGTTAGAACAAGTTGATCGCTTTGGTTATACTATGATAAGGCCACTTGTCTTACGGTGACTTTAGACAAGTCATACAGAAATACCTTTGAATACCAGCAGCTCACTGGAGACTGGGAACCAGTTGTCCTCCACCTTCACAATCTCTTCTGGGCACTGGCTACAGAAACTTAGCATATATATGGCTGCAAAGTAACATTACTTACTGCTTTATTTCCAAAGCAAGTATCTCCATCACAAGAGTTATTTTCCTCGATCAGTCAGTGACTAGCACTGCTGTTAAAGAGGTAATGAGAAGATAAATTGTGCAAGGCAGCTGACAGCAAGAGCATGAAATTATGTCTCTGAGGTTTTTTTGAAAGAGGCCCTGATCGCTGGCGCTGATTGCAAACTTAACTGGGTTGGTAGGAGTCCTGGGATTGCCCTCACAAGATCACCCCTGCATTTCCCACCAGGTATTGAGGCCGCAGGGAAGTTTAGCAGGGACTAATCAATCTCTTCTTTGAAAGTATGGTTCAAGAGGTCCAAATAAATAAGAAGGAAAGCAAAGAGTGCCGTACTCAGGGCTGAGCAACAGCTCAGTTTTATACGTAGAAGTAACGTCTGCCTGGGTTTTGCCACACTGACTGCATGCCTCGGAAATCAGTCTCCATCTGCTGATGACTGTAAGAAAAAATAAGCAGGGCTGAGTCACACAGTCCCAGGATGCAGCTGGTGCCACTCTTTAGATTTTAGAACATGGTATATCCAGGAAAAAATGTGTGAAAAGCACAACAAAATTGAGATTGTAATGGGGACATAACTGTGCACCTGTTCTGTGAGTACAAGGGGAGCCACCCAGTGAAGGACTGCCTGGTTCCTGCCTGTTCATACCCAGGGGTTCCTCCAGCCTGGACCGCCCGGTCTGTGCTGGGCAGAATCCTTTGCACGTGCAGGTCTTGGTTGCTTTCTAAATCCTGGAGGTAGACTGTGACCATGCCCAGCAGAGCAGTTCAGTTACTTGTCACCTGCAGTATTTTCAGAATAAGTTACTCACCATCCACACTCCTGTTGGAAAAACTATTATCTGCTGCTATCTGGGCAGGACCAGGCTTGTAATTTAGCTACAAATGACAGAGCTGGAAGAATCTTTGTATCTTGGTTTTGACCACCTTCAATGTTGACTTGCTCAAAGGCAGGCACACCTTCCTAAGCACCTTCAGTGAACAAATAGTGTGGAAGGGGAGCAAGAAGACATCAGGTGATTGAAGGATCTGAACAAGGCATGTCCAGAGATGCACGAAAGGCCAAAGAGATGCTGCAGATTGTGATAAGAGCCATGTGTCACAGGTGGAAGATAATAAGGTGTGTGCAGGAGAGGTGCATCAAAGACAGAAGCTCTACATATTGTGTGGGAAGGGACATGAATGTCATAGACAACAAAGTGTATAAACTGAGGAAAGAATGTGAACAGACCAAGAAGGGTGCCTGTGGGAATGCCTAGCGTTAGATACAGTGCTGCACTCATAAAAGGGATCTGGTACCAAGGAAATGGGGGCAATGGCTCCGGGAAGCCCACAGTAGAGAGCAAGTGAAGATTTTGCCGTTTGCAATAATACTGACATCCTGATGGGGACCAAGTGATGTCGCTGGGCTCTGCTGCCAGCCCGAATGCTGCAGAGTCCCGTCTGGTTTCCCTGCTAATGATTCATCTTGCAAGAGGGATGCACAGGAGAGCAGCAAAGAGAATTCATGGAGAGATTGCATTAGGAGCTTTGAAATATTGATGTCTCTGCGCTCAGTATAAACTGTCCCTCCTCCACCACCCCAAGCAGGGAAGGGTGGCTGAGGGTGGGGGGGGAGGGGTGTTTGTGAGCAGAACCACCTCATCACTGGCAATCGGGAGATGCAACTCTCTAGACTACAGTGTGCACAGTGCAGAAACATCTTTCCATTCACAAGTGACTAGAGAGAGATAGCAGCAGCAGGACAAGGCTGTGGCCGACAGATGGGAATTGTCACAGGACTCTAAAATGCAGGGCTCATCAGGGACCTGCTTCTCCAACCCCACTCTGCTGAAAGCAACAGCACAAAGGAGAAGCAGTGACCACCCAACACATGTGGGGGCTGCTGGCCCCCGGCAGCGAGTCCCACATTCAGCCACACACCACAGGCTCTAGCGGCCCCACACCACTTTGCACAGCAGTTAGAAACAAGGTTTGTTTTTTCCTAGGGCTGTCTTGTCATTGTGATGAGGGGACACGCTTCTGTGGAGCATGCTGTGCAGGACTGGTGAGCAAGCAGCTCACTTTGCATATGCAAGAAGGAGCTTATGTTAACAATGAGGAGAGAAAACAGATGACAGATGCCCCAAAAGGTTTCTCTGTGCAAGCAGGGCTGTGGGTCTGTGCTGTGACAGTTATATGAGCTGCGATCTACATGGGAAGATGCTCATACATGGAAACTCCATCTTCCGCAGTGAAGTCCCCCTTGAGCCTGTAGGATTTTGGCTCAATACGAAAGGGTTGTTCTGAGCCACGTGAAATGCCGTGCAAAGTTAGAAGAGCCAGGCACAGGACTGCCTTGTTAGCACGTAGCATACTCTGAAATAGTCCTTAGGGTGTTCATCCACACCCTTGGGACAGAGCTGCCTGTGTCTCGATTCAGCAAGCAGCCTCACCAACCAGCTATTTTGTCTTCCAAACACTCATCAAGTTCCAGTTCAGAAAGGCAGGGACTATGAGCTCTGTTAGAAAATGCATGTTATCTCAGGATCCCTTCACAGGAGGAGGGAGGATCATATCTTCAGAGACTTCAGACTGAAGCAGATACTCAGTGGGGCTACTGTTTTATAATTCCCTTCAGGAAGTGGTGGGACCTTTTCTCTGCATCTCAGACTATGGATCAGGCCCAGAGACCCTGGCCTGGATGCTCGCATCTGCTGCAATGGGCCTTCATGGCTCTGGACTGTGTCCCAGAGAGACCAGGCTCAGCTGCAGAGAGGACTTTCTGCTCTCCAGGAAGCCACCCCTTGAGCCCTTCCCTGAAAAGCAGAGCTGCTGCTGTAGAGTGAGCACGCAGCGGAGGCTCTTGAGTAGGCATGGTTCCCTAGCACGGTTGTGCAGGAAAAAGCGAGCAAGGAAGTATTCAGGACTCCCTGTGGGTCTGGGTTTTTTTGCTTTCTTTTGGAAGCTGCTGGCATTTGCTTGAGATAGCTCTTCCATAGCAATTTTCCCTGCAAGTAGCTGCTGCTCTCCAGAAGAGGCCCCAGGCCCTGCCCCATCAGTGCTCCCTCTCTGCCTCTCAGGACATCCCTGGAGCTGGCATCGCTGAATGAAGTCCCCTGTGCGCAGCCACGTGCCAAATGCTGCGCTGTGCTGCAGCAAAATGGCTGAGCTTTCTGGGCACTGCCCCATGCTCCTAACACAAGGTCAAGTAATCTTTCAGGTGGGTGGGGAGGAAACGGGTGTTGCCAGAAAGCTGTTTGCAGCTCCCTTCAGGCAAGAGGAGACTCTGCCTGCACCCATTTTATATGACAGGGAGTCCTGATGGTGGAGCTTGCAGCCTGCTCCCCTCCTCATCTCTGCTCTCCCAGCCATGCTGCTGTTGCAGAGGTGCAGCTGCAATCATCATGTTGTGACACTGCAGGGGGAACACGATGTCACAGCATTTGTTTTGACCCTGGAAGCCTGAGACCGTGGTAGAGCCTTCCTGGGCGGATGGCTGCATCTCCACTGAACCTCCCAGAGTGCTCCCAGCACCAGGCTTTCTTCAAGGTTCCTCAAAGAAATTCCATCTGCTCCCTAGAACCCATTTTTCTGCCTGCTGTCACCTCTGTGAGGGCAGATGGGACATGGCAACTGCAGGGTCCTCAGGTCCATCAGCACAGAGTGAGTAACAACTCTTTGGAGGACATAGCGGTACAGCAGCGGGGTTACCTTGTCCCTGGCCCCAAGGGCAGGCAATGTTCCTGCCTCCAGTAGAGACAGCTGATGGCACTGGATGGTGGCCATAACTAGGAAGCCCACAGGGTGCACATGGAGGTGTCTCATCCCACAGGCTGATCCATCTCCGACAGGCAGGTGGCAGAGCTGGAGCAGGAAGGCAGCGTGTGACAACATCCAACTCCACACCTAAAGGATGGAGTGCCAGGTGTGCCAGGAACCAGGGGACATCTGGACTCTAAGTAGTGTGGGGAAGGATAGATCTGGGGTTGCAGGGAGAGTGATGCACTCTCACCAGGTCATTCTCTCTCTGTTTTTGAGGCTGGTTCAGGAATTTCCCACCTGGGTGTATTTATCTGCCCCCACTCTGTACAGCTGTGGATGAACAAGGCCACACTAGCACAGAGAGGTCAGCTGGGGTCTCCACCATAAAAGAGAGAAATTGAGGCTCTGGGCAAAAAGAGCCTTGGGGAAGGAGTCACAGCTCATGTGACACACTGGCATTGCCATGAGCTGGAAGACCTTTGGGACCAGGCCAACGTGATCTAGGCACTGCTTTCCTGGTTTTCTACTGCAGAGTGGGAGCAGCCTTGACAGCTTTCTGGGCAGGACTGGGAGCTGGGGGAGAGCTTGCTTTCAGCCTTTGTCCTGTTCCCTTTCTCATTAGTGCAGACATTTGTTGAGGGGTCTGTCAATAGGTAACTCTTTCTTCCCCTATGAGGGAACAAAAGCCAATTTTGAAAAACTCAAATAGTTCAAAGAATGGTTGTTCACTGCCCAGCATCAGGGAGTATCTGTGAATATGAATAGTTTCATCTGGCAGCCTTAAGCTGGGACACTGTAAATGTTTAGGTAGCCACTCATGGAGTGCAAGTTGAGGGGTAGCAAAAACCAAAGGTTTCTGAGCACAAGCAGATCTCCTGTGATCTACCATTGGCCAGGCACTACTGGCAGAGGTCTGGGATGGATGGCTGAGGGCATACACTGTGCAGTTTATACTTTTTTTATAGCTCCTGATCAGGCTTAATGCTGCATTCATAGGTTGCATGATGCTTACCAGGTACCAGGCTAGGCTTGTGCCATTTATAGCAACCCCAAAGACAGGTGCTGTTGCTGCAGTGCTAGCAGGTACCAGGCTGCTAGAGCCTTGCAGGCTCTGATGAGCTGAGCACCACGGAGCCTTGTCCAAGCCTCTTCCCTTTTCCACAGACCCTTCTCCTACCTCCCCAGCATGCTGAACTCCAGTCCACAGACCCCCTTCCCCCAAGAGTATTGACCTCTGCTTCCAAGTTCCCTCTTGAAAGCAGTTACCATACCCCCTTTATCAGAAAACTTGTCCATGGTGTTGCTAGTTCCTCACTCCACTTTCCACCAAGGAACCCCAGCCTGAGCCCCTCCAACACCCAATGAGTATCCGGGAGTTCCCTGTGTAACCCAGCCTTTGTATCCCCCTCCCAGGTACATCACGTCTCTCCACTCCACCCCGCAGCTCAGCTCCTTACAGCTCAGCCCAACCAGCCCTACCCAGGCCAGCAAGGCTGACCTCCCTGGGAAATGAGGATTTTGCCCTAAGCATTGATGCAGCTCTGTACCACAATCTGCCCTGATGTCTCTCCGCTTCTCATTGCAAAGGGATGGGGAAATGATAGAGAGGAGAGAATGAGTCCTGACAGCTACTGCCATGGGCCAGATCACAGCTCAGACCATACGGTACTCCTTAGCCTGCAGCCTTGCTTTTCTCCCTATTGCCTGCAACCCATGTTATACCGGAGACAGGAGCTCTTCTGCAAAGTGGGAGAGAGATAAGAGCAGTGGGAGGGGAGAGAGAAGAGAATTACTAGCTGAAATCTTCTAGACCTTCTTACACACCCAGGTTATGCTCCTGCATGAGAAACTCTTGTCTCAAGCATCGTTCATAGTGTGACTTGCAAATGCTGCTCTTAGTCCATAACATGCTCCTGTCTCCCAAGACTCTGGGGAGTTGGCGTCAGCATAGACATCTCAGCAGTTGTGTCCTGGAGCAAATTGTACTCACAGTTACTATAAATCCACTCCTCCATTTTTAGCATTGTCATGAATTGTTGAATGGCTACAGTCTTCCACCCCAGAGCAGCTGCATTTCGGTTGTGAGTGCTAAAGAATTAAAGCAGTATTTTTTTCAACTGTGCTAAAATTCTTTGTAATATGCCATGTGTCTAAAGCGCTGGCCATGGCACCTTGCCGAGCTGCGCTGTGCTGCTGAGGAGCGGTGCGGCATTGTAGCCCCAGCACTGCACAGCTACAGCATGGGAGGGAGCGTCTCAACGAAATTATGGTGCTTTCATCACACGGTTTTATTACTGCCAGACCCAGCCTTTGCATTCTGGTCAGGAGCTAATGAATCACGATTCGTTGCTTCACTTGCAGAATGTAAAATATCCAGGAGGGAAGAAACAGGAAAAATCCCAAGTCGCGCTCAAAGGTCTGTTCTCAGCCTGCCTCCAGTGAGCAGCTCCGAGAGGTGCCAGCGTTCACCCTGCTGCCGAGTTGTGTCTCAGGGGACGCTGCCGCTGTGACACTCCTCTGTCTCAGGCTCATCAGGCTCAAAAGGGTCGTGGGGGTTCTCTGGGGCCATCACAGGCTGCCATGGCAGGTGACTGCCTCTTATTTTCCTGCCATCTTATCTTCCTCTTACCTGGGGACTTTCAGAACCTTACTCGGTGGCTTGTTCAGGAACTTCTCCCAGTTTCCAGCCCAAATAATATATTTGATCAGATGAAATCATGATCAGATCCATTCTGTTTGATCCTGTATCTGCTCCTCCCTTATTGCTCCTTAGCGCAAGAGTTATACTTTGGCATTAAAAGGGAAAAATTTAAATTTTTATTTCTTTTTACCCAAACCCATGTCAAGTCCAGAAATTGTGAAGCCAAAAGTTAGGTGAATTAATAAAAAAAAAATAAATAAAATAAAATAAAAAAAAAAATCATACTGATAACAAGAATCAGGAGCTGTTTGCATTAATAAATAGTAATAACTTATTTAATTAAAAAAACTGTAATTGCCACCAAAAATTGGAAGTCATATTAAAATCTTACATACAGAATTCAGAAGCAGTCCCCAGCTCCCTAAGAGCAGTTGAAAGACCCTCTCACTGTGGCTGTGGGCTGTTCCACCCAGCAGGAAGCTGGTGCAGCCTGCGGGCAGGACTCGAGACCTGAGGGATGGCTGCCTGTGCAGACACCACCATCTGCACTGCTCTTCACCCATCTCTCAAAGTGTCTGGCACCGATAGCACAGCTTTCTCCCTGGAAGTCTTTCCCTGCTACACATGGGCTTCATGAGCAGAGGAGGGCTGCTGCGAAATGAAAACTGATTTCCTGATGATTGTGTGTTGCGTTGCCAAGAGGAAGTTTGCAAAGGGATGTTCTCCCAGTCCTCATCTTCTCCCATAGCCCTCCCTCCTGCCATCAGTGCTCGGCGGGGAGCAGGTCTCTCTGAAGGGAAACACTGGCAGCTGTCAGGCTGCTGGCAAAGCTGAGAGCAGCAGAAAGAGCAGGGTGCGATGAAAATAGTGAACCTTATTAGCTGCATGTGAGCAGGTACAAGAGATTCCCAAATCACAGTGAGTCACTGCCGTAGCCTTTCAGAGAAAATAAGCCTCATCAAAATATTTAACTGCAAGAAAACTCAGTGAAACTTTAAGGAAGAAGAACTACAAACCACAAAGTCTGTGGATGCAGAGGGCGGGCTGTGACCCAAGGTACTCTTAGAAAATAATTTTCTTGCAGCCTGTGCAAGACAGGCAACAGTGCAGTCTGTTTGCGGAGCATGCAGGTCCCTGGGGATAACCTGCACCCTGGCAAAGCAAGTCAAGGGGATCCAGGACCACTTTGTGGAAATGTCTCAGAGCCACCATTTCATAGCATAACCCCTTTCCTCTGGCCATGACTCCAGGCAGAAGCTTTCCTGTGACCCTGCTGCTGCGCAGGGTGCTTGAGGCTCTCCTCACACTCACCAGCTCAGCCCACAGGCAGCGTTTGTGCAAAGTCCTCGGCTCGGATGGCAAATCTGGGGCTTTGGCACAGCCTGAGTGTTTTGGAGAGACCACGGAGCACGGGAGGACTCTCACTCCTGGATGGCAGGGCTGCAGACATCTCTCCCAACACCCCTCCTCGGAAAAGTTTGGGAGGAGGAGGGAGAAATGAGATCAGACTTTCAATGAACTTTCCCTGTTGGAAAAGGCAAAGCAATTACATTAGCCCTTTGGAACTGTGCTTCTGCTTACCAGGGTGAAGGGCTTTCTCTTTCAAATGCAGGTGCAAGTATTGCCGGGTGCCTTTCCCGGGGGGGATTTCAGAGCCAGTGAAGGTGGTGAGGAGCGGGCTGTCCTCAGACTCCTTCCCCCTTTTCTGCAGGCTGTCAGAGCACCTTCTTGGCTTTTGGAGCACAGCAGAGAAGACAACAATGTGGGGCTCCAAAACACCTGTGTTCAGTGCACCCCAGTGCTGGGGCCCACCACAGACTCCCCAGGGCTTGTAACCCTGTGGCTGAGCTAAGGGGAATGGTACCTGGTTTGCTTTGCAAAGCACTCTGAGTTTTAGGGGTGAGAGATAGCCATAGCAGTGTAATGTAGAAATGTGTGAATATCCAAGCAAAGTGGCAGCCCAGGCCAAACCTGGCCGTGTTCTCTGAACACGGTAAATGTGTTGGTCTGGATGTCAGATGGCCTGTGTAAGACGTGTTGCCTGCAAGAGAGGGCTGCAGCGGCCTTGCAGGGTCCTTACGGAGCTGGGCTGACAGCACCAGGGGAGCCCAGTCTGCCGGGCCACGGGTTTACACAGAAGCTGCTCTCAGCCATCGCAGCTGGGCTGAAACTCTGCACCAAAACTGAGCAAGAAAACCACTGAGCAGGCAGATGGGGAGTGGCTCTTAGAACCCAGACATTCTCCCCTGTAACAGATGTTGGCTCAGATTCGGGAGCAGCCCCTTCCCTTCAAGGACACTGATTTTACATTTCTGTCCAAATGTTTACTGCCTTATAATCCTTGGAAGATTTTTTTTTTTTTTTTTTAACATGACACACCTGGTGTATGGTGCTGCCAAGTCTCTTTTCCCCAGGCACATGCCCTCAGCCAGGCAGATGGGCAGAGACGCACGGCTGGCGTGCATCGCACGGCAGAGAGGAGCTTGCCATCTAACGGGCACTTCTCTGCTGTGCACCTGCAGCTGGACTAGGACTGCGTTGCACCGCAAAGAAGCCATCAGCCGTGTTGAGACCCTGACCCAGGAGCCATGGAACATGATCACAGCTGAAATGTTCGTATTTATGACAGCTGCTCACATCAAGTGCATCCATTAGTGAGGAAAGGCTATTGGTCAGCTGGTTTCAGCTCGCAGCCACCTATGCAGCCTCCCTTTTCCAAGCCTGTGGGTTTTCAATGCTTAGTGCAACAAGTGCAGCTTCAGCCTTGCCTTCCATCCCCTCTGTGCAATGCAGGAACAGTCCTACAGTCAGCCAAAATGTGAGACTGATCCAGCTAAAAAAATGGTTTGGTTGATCAGTGCCCCCGTCTAGTTTCGCTCCCCACACCCTGGCTCAGCATGAGGACTGGGGACACAGGACAGTAGAAGGAAAAACAGCCAGCAGTGCCACCAGAGCATGTCACAAGCTCCGTCCCTTCAGGCACAGAGAATCTATATTGCCTGCCCCTGACTACCCCCCATCTGCTATGACTTTCACAAAATAAATAGTAGACATTATTTGCTGTGGCACAGAGTCTCAACCCTTTATGTATATTTCTCCAGGGAACTGCATTTCTCCAGTGGAATTGGCTTTCCTACATTTAAAGCTGCAGCTGGAGATGACCTGGGTAAAAGAAACCAGGACAAATATGGTGCTAAGCAAAAGTAGTGTTCAAAGGAGGAGACCTCGTTTATGGAATTGCAAAATGGACACATGAAATGAGGCTGTCCTTGCATTTGTAGAATTTCCCCAGCCTGATTTTGGAGAAATATATCTCTTCCTCCAAAGGGAAATGCCCTGGAAAAGAGCCTGGGAAAGAAAACAGCAATTAAGAAAGTTGTCTCCAATTAGGCTGTTAGTCAGTTCATTTAAGAGGGCTTGTCTGGCAGGCACGCAATGCCTTCCTAGCTTCGTGTACAAAACGACAGCATCAAATTAGTGTCATAAAAGACGAGGTGTGAGGCAGTCAGGTGTCTCCTGAAGATGCAGGCCACCAGCACACTGATTTTTCAAATGTTTTGCACAAGGAAAGCAGCTGGAATTACTAGCTCAAACAGCACGAACTTTCCAAGCTCTGAGATAGTGATGGACCATGTGAACTAGGGGATGGGAGAAGGGTCTCAGAGGGACTTGACAGTAGGTCTAGTGGACCTGTGGTTCTTTTATCAGTTTGTCATGGTTTAACCCCAGCTGGCAACTAGGTACCATGCAGCCACTCGCTCACTCTCCCCCAGTGGGATGGGGGAGAGAATCGGAAGGGTAAAAGTGAGAAAACTCATGGGTTGAAATAATGACAGTTTAATGAGTAAAGCAAAAGCCACACAGGCAAGCAAAACAAGGAATTCATCCACTTCTTCCCAACAGCAGGCAGGTGTTCAGCCCTCTCCACGTAACGGTGACTTGGGAAGGCAAACACCATCATTCCCAATGTCCCCTCCTTCCTTCTTCAACCAGCTTTATATGCTGAGCATGACATCATATGGTATGAAATACCCCTTTGGTCTGTTGGCGTCAGCTCTCCTGGATGTGTCCCCTCCCAACTCCTTGTGCACCCCCAGCCTCCTCGCTGGTGGGATGAGAAGCAGAAAAGGCCTTGACTCTGTGTAAGCACTGCTCAGCAATAACGAAAACAGCCCTGAGTTACGAACACCATTTTCAGCACAAACCCAAAATAGAGCCCCATACTAGCTACTGTGAAGAAAATTAACTCTGTCCCAGCCAAAACCAGCACACAGTTGTGTTTAGTACATCAGTGAGATCTACCTCATTAAGCAGATCATGCCTGTAGTCTGGACAGCAGTGCTGAGGATAGTGTCATCCTGGCTGTACTGGAGCACGTCTGCAAAAGTTGTACGGCATATTGAATGTGATCAGTGCCGAAGAGATGTCCCTCTCCTCTTGCTACTTACACTGAGCACCTCACATTTTCCCCCAGGAATAGCTTCACACACTCATCACTTTCGTGATCTGCAATTGTTTGGTCTTTGACAAAGACCTGGAGTAACAACCAAGTTTTTGGCTCTAAGTTTTTTGAATTGTTTCAACATGGTTGTAGATTCTGTCTAGGGATTTTAGATAACATCACCTCCTGCTCAGGTTGCTCCTCCCTGGCTGTCCAGGAGCTAGGTCTCCTCTTTTAGAAGTGCTTTCCCAGTAAGTTTTGCAGCTTATCTCTTGGTGCGGAGGGAGTCACCTTCCTCAAGGGACAGGCTTTGCATCTGGACTACATACACTGCGATGTGTCAGCACCATCTGGACAGCAACTTGCCACAGCATTGAAGGGGGAAAGCAGATGGAGAGTTAAGCAAGAAAAAAACAGAGGAAGGCCTTCTCTGCACGGGGAAAATGTCCTGCACACTATTATTTTGTCCTGCAAGAACCACTTAGTTATTTAGAGAACTCTTCTTCCTTCTCCCAGTTTCTCAGTCTGAAAAACAGGTAAGGGATTTCCTCCAAGCTCTGGAAGCTTTTGAGAGTCATCAGGGAGAAAAAGAGATGTCTACATATCTACAGCTTGACTTGGTGATCTGCTTCAGGTCTGGGATGAGAATTAATATGGACTCAGAGTGTCTGTCTCTGTGGTCCTTGAAAAGAGTCCAGATCAGCACAGGGGAGACAGTCACATTTATTGTGTAAATGTCACTCCAGATATCTGACCGTGGGATTACTCCATGCAAACGTGCTTTCACTTAAATTCAACCCTTGACTTACTGCGTGTTCGTTTTTCAGGTGAGTGCTAAAGCGAGGGGATTGCACAGGGTGGAGGCAGTGGGATTTTGCAACCAGCCTTTGGCAGTCCTGCCACCCTGACACACCTTGCTTGACTCCATCTGTAGTTCAGCTTTTTTTGTCTTCTGTTTCACATTTGCCGTCCCTCCTCTCCAGGGACAGCCCTTGCAATAAGCAGTGGAAGTGCTTGCTAAGGATCCCATGTTTCAGGGATATTTGACCCAAGGGCTGCAGAAAGGACTGCTTGCCACATTCAGAAGGATGCAGTTGGACTCCTTGGCTTCATCTGAAATGCCTTCATCCAGCTGGGCCTGGATTTTTCTCCAGCTACAGAGTGGTCCTTGGGCGGTTATTGAACTAGTCGTTTTTGCAGGCTTTCAGAGAACAGGGTTGTAAGGTTTGAGAAAACTGTCTAGCTTGGACAAACATCATTTTTCTTATTGAAATGTAGTTGTGATCTTTACTCTGAAGACACAGGTCATGTGCTTATGGAAGTTCCTGTAGCAGCTTCACATTTGGACCAGAGTTACAGAAGTAAACTGCTCAACATCATTCACCTCTGAAAGGGGCAGCTGCATCCTCATGCCCATCACCATCTGCTCACCCTGCCTCCCACATTTGTACAGAAAGTGAGATCAGGAAACTGATCTGGCCAAAAACTAACCTGGATGAGAAAAACAAACCAAAAAAGCAGAGAGAATTATTTGCTACAAGATCATCTATACACTAACACAGGCACAGGATAGGCAGGAGAATCACATGTCTGAGGGTTGAGGAGGGAGCAAGACCACCTCCTTCAGTAGCATCACCCACTAACATCCACTTATTATGACCACACAACTGCTTTGCTTGGCCTTGGTGAGCTTGGTGCGGAAATAAAACAAACAAACAAAAACATGATAAAAAAGCTACGTTCCAGCAAGCATAGCTGAGCATCATATTTGCCAATGTAAGTATTCCCATGGACGACACTGAAAGAGTAAATAAATAGAAATTGCTTTACCTACAGGAGAGTAATTCATACTGTTATAAATATTATACTCTGCCATATTTCCAGGTTTCAATATAGAAAGGTAGTAAATATCGCATAAGTTATCAGGGGAGTTTCAGTATTGCCAATCACACATGTTAAAGAAACCACAAATGAGATATGAAAACAAATCTGAGGTTGGATTAAAAACTACGGATTCAAAATAAATAAATGTTGATGTCTTTTGCCTGCCTTTTGCCTTTAGGGCCTTCAAGGTGCAAACTGTTGTTGCTGTCTCTTCTTTACAAAAAAAGGAGGTGGTGATCTCATTATAAGGAAAAAACAGACTAAATTCCTACCTAATCAAATGATTTGAGAACCTGGAGCTTTAAAGATTTATGATAGAATGCTACACTTCTGTTAAAACAGGGCATCGGACACACAAACATTTGTTTCAGGGGATGCTCATTTTCTATGGAAAGAAGTACCAAGATGCCACAACTAGCAGCACCAGTTTTAAAGATGTTACTTCAGTAGTTATCATAGGATTTCCCAAAATAGGACCTGTTTGAGCAAACCTAAATATATGATAAATATTGCAACTTTTTGTCAGTATAAACAGATAAATTATTTAGAGACCATTCAATGTGCCAAGCAATTTGGTAGACTGAAATCCAGGCAGGTTTCCTGGACTAGCTGTACTTTAAAGTCTGTGTAAGACCGATACCAGAAATACAGAGAGATTGCACTCAGCCCTGGCTTGTCTAGACCTCCACCCAGCTTTCCCATAAAAGGAAAACAGGTTCTTCTAAACACATCTAATTTTTCTCATTTTACATGACTTTTTTCTTCCTCCCTCTTTAACAGTAATACAATTTTCCCAACATCTAAGCTGCTCTGAGACTTCCAAACACACACACAAAAATATTAAAAAAATAGTAGTTCATCATTTCAGCTTTTTTTTGAATTGGCCAAGCAGAAAATTTCTAATTACAACATATGGAAAAAGGTTCTTTAATTAAATATTTATTAAAAAAAATAATAAGCATGCATAGAATATCCAAGGATCTGTGTTTTATACAAGGAATATAGTACCGCTGGGAATCAGAGTTAGTACATCTGTTCTCAGCTCCTTCAAAAACTACGTGTTGCCTTGTCCCGCATCAAGTCTGATGGAATGGAAACACTGCAAAAACAGAAAAGGTAATTAATAGTAAAAAATAGTTAAAAAAATATAGTAAATAGTAAAAAAAATAGTAAAACAAAATAGTAAATTTTGACAGTGTCAAAATTTTGACAGTGTTAAAATTTCCGTTCTATATGTCATATACAGATATACAGATATTTCTACAGAAGTGCTGTTTTGAAAGCCACTGTTTAACTTCAGTTATACTTAGGCAAACGCTTAAAATTAACCATCTGCTTAATTGCTTCTACGATTAGGGATGGATTTAAATAGAGCTTTTAGCTCTTCCTTAACATAGTGCCACTTTCTTTTTGCCTTAATAAAGCACTTCTGCCCATGGTTCCTTTTAAGTGCTTGATTAGTGCTACTGATTTCACTTCTATGCCTAAAGTTAAGAATATGATCAGTGTTAGACTGTATCTGGATCTTAATTGTCTATAAAGTACTGGCCCAAAGCCATGTTTAGCCATTAACAAGTGTGCAAACGAGTCCTGCATTTAGGAATAGAAAATGCCAGAAATCAGCGAAAGGACTAAATAAAGTTTAAACAATCACGAGACACACATTCTTGCTCCTGGCCCCTAGCAGAGAGCTGTGTAATATAAAGAGCAAATCCCTGCTTCCCAGTCCAAGCGCCTCGAGGCTGGCCGTGTCTTCCTGGCAGATTAAGAGTAAGTGAATTTCTATGACTTCAGAGTGGTTTAAAATCAGTTAACGAGGTAAGAGTCTGCTTATCTTGATCATCATGTTGATTATAATGTGGCACATTTATCACTCCTAAGCCAGAGCAGAGGCTGGCAAAGCCCTACCAGACTCTGGTCAGCTCGGTGCAAGCTGGCAGCCTGCCCTCCTTTTTGTGGTCTCTGGGCATCCTCCTGTAATGCCGTGGGTGACAGGACAAGCACCTATTCTGAGCCATTTGGTTCCATGGGAAGCCAAATAAGATTTTTTTGGTTTTAATTATGCTTGCAGTGTAACAGCAAGGAGGCTTCTGTTTTTCTGTTAAATCCAGTGATTTTTCAGTATAAAGAGAGAGTAAGATGGGACAACCCCTGTCTCTTTCCTAGGGTACAGCAGTGCATAGGGCGTGCGTCAAAAGGATGGGGCCAGACTCTTTTCCATGGTGGCCAATGACAGGACAAAGGGCAACGGGCACAAACTGGCACATGGGAGGTTCTGTCTGAACATGAGGAAAAACGTCTTTATCGTGAGGGTGACCAGGCACTGAACAGGCTGCCCAGAGAGGTGTGGGGTCTCCTTCTCTGGAGATATTCAAAACCCGCCTGGACGCCATCCTGTGCAGCCTGCTCAGGGTGACCCCAATCTAGCAGGGGTTGGGCTGGATGATCTCCAGAAGTGCCTTCCAGCCCCCTCCATTCTGTGATTCTGTGATTCTGTGACTTCTGCTCTCAAAGTGGAAGTGCAGTTGAGCCCTACTAGACTCACCAGCAAGCCCTTCTTGCAGTGATTTCAGTCTCACTTTTTGTTTCTCTTCATACTTCATGAAAGAGGGAAAAACAGAGGGAAGACTTTGTGTTCCCTTTCCTTCTCCTTCCTGCCAATACCATGGGGTTAAAAAAGACCATGTGTTTCTTCCAAAGGTATTAGCATAATTATTTCTCCACTCTGAATGTGCAATAGCTGGCTGTGTTCCACAAAAGATTGCATTTCACTAATCCTGCTTTAGAAACCCATACTATTTATATCTTCTAAAATCAACTTGATCTTCAGAAATGCCCTTTAAAGGACACATTTTGTTCTATTCTGACCATATGTTTTCGCCATGATCTGCATATTTTACACGTGTTCCCAAAGGTTAGCATCCAGAACTGCTCCCCCAGATGCTGTTTGTGCATCGCTGTCTAGTGTTAGTCATGCAGCCTGCTCAGCTGTTTGATTTTTGAGAAAGCCAGTCCATATTTATCCAATTACTTTGTGTTTGGAGAGTCAATATGAAGTTCTCAAACACAGAGGGGGATCCCAGGCACTGACTGTCAACACCAGCTAAGTTTGTCCTGTGGGGTTTGCCACCAGCCGCGCAGAGCTTTCTCTCCCAGAAAGTCCTTGTTCTTTCTCTTCATCTGGATTTCTTTTTTTTTTTTTTTTTTTTTTCACCACTTCTTTCTCTTGATTTGTGCTGGAACATGTGAGAAAGGGCAGCACTAAGTAAATTAAAAATAAAGAACATCAGATCAAATAAATTATGAAATGCTATGAAGAGATTTTAAATTCCAGATCAAAAGTGAGTTCAAATATTCCCATTTTGGGGGGTAGGGATCACTGTAGCTATTGCTCTCTAAATGCAGAGGCATTGCTGTTGATAAATTCCCATGCAGGAAGTGTCTCTTTTCCAGAGCCTCCTGCTGGCATGTCTAGCAAGGCTCTGTTCGCACTGGAAAAAAGCTGCCCTTTTTGGTCTACACAGAGGAAAAACATTTCTTCATCCAGAAAACAGCCTTTCCGAAGATGCTTCAAAAGGCGTCAGTTTCCTTAGAGAGAGATATTTGGACCTCTGTGTAACCTTTACCTTCACTGTGGTATTGCTGGTTTTCAAAATAACATTTCACCAGGATTGGGAAATATTCTTGTGGTTTTGTTTTTCTGCAGGTGTACTTTATAGCTGCAGTTGCACAAAAACAAAAGTTGTATTGTCCTCATACCAAGCTCTTCCAGACAGTTTGCTTTTGCAATTTGGCACTTTGATGCATCTGAAAGAGTCAGTGACTACATAAATGCACTGTGAAAGAGAAATATGCTTGTGTGTAGGGAGTTCATGAGTGGGCATGGTTTATGTGGTATTTGTTCCATCGCTGGATACAAGGTGTGTGTGGGAGGAAGAGAATCCACTGTGAATAGTGTGTGAGTTTGTGCATGCTTTCAACAGAGGAGACCTATTTTTGTGAGTGAACTTGAAGCCCTGTCATACAAGGCAGACCGCCTCATGCTACCCATCTCTACTGGTATGTTTGGGGGAGAAAGATTATTTCCCACCTGGTTTTTGGCATAGCTCTGTGGGCCATGCAGGTTTTCTGAAGTGGTCAGATGTAACCGCCAGAACTTCAGTGTCCATTGCAGCTGAGTATTTTCCGCCTGCAGCTATATATTCACCCCTTCCTTGATTTCTCACAGTTCATTTAGGCTTCCATCTCCTATAGCCCTAAAATAACGAATGAATCATCGAATCATAGAATCATAGAATCATAGAATTGTCAAGGTTGGAAAAGACCCTTAAGATCATCGAGTCCAACTGTTAACCCATCACTGCCAAATCCGTCACTGCCAAGTCCAATGAACACCACCCATTCCTGTGAAGCAGTTGCAGCTGCAATGCACATACCTACCTGCTGCAAAGTCGTGAAGATAAAGTAGGGAAATGGCCCTGTCCCCGCTGCTTTTCTGCTATGAGGACCAGGTGGTATTTACATGTACGCATCAGCGTCTACATGCACATAGCACATGCACTCATGTTACATGCCTGTAGATATACATGCACACTCACATAAAACAAAAAAGCTGATAGGAAACACTGTTCGTAGCAAGCCCAGGAGTAAAAGCATAGTTTTCTGTCAGGAACTTGCTCAGGTAGAGCAAGTACTTCATCCAGAGCGATGGTTTCTGCCTTTTCCTTCCTTTTCTGGGTAGACTAAACTCTGCCTGTATGTAGAAGTACTTACAATTTAGAAAGACTTCCATTTAAATTGTAAAAACAAGAAGTCAAAAAGTTGCAGATGACTGAGTTGAAGTTTCCTGTGAAATGTTAACTCATATGGTTTTTAGTTACTTGATGGATATATTCCAAATAAAGTATCTGCCTTAAGCACTACTTGGACAGAGTAGCTCTGGGCATGAGTCGCTGCTGTACAGCGAAGGAGGCTTGTAGCCATCCCAAGATGTGAGAAGCGTGAGGCACCGAGTGGCAGCTCCCGGGGGTGGGCAGGCTAAGAATCAGACTTCTCTCTTGCCACTGCCAGGGAGTTCCTGCAGCCAAGTTCACAGTGCAAATCCTGCTGACAAGTCTGCAGCAGCTCCAGGTGTGAGAAACACCCGCCTCCTGCCTGACCTTGCCATGCCAGCAAAATGCAGAGCATCCATGTAACTGTGCCAGTGGCGACAGCCTCGGCTGCCCTCAGCGATGCGGCTCCAGAGGGTGCAGAGCGGGGTGGAGGATGCTGGGGCACTCGGGGAGGCTCTGCTGATGTGGGTGAAACGCAGGGTCTGTCTCCAAGGACAGGCCTGGAGAAAGCTGAGCTAGTTAGTTAATCAGAGCCTTTCAAAGTTGCTCTGGTTTCTTGTTCCTTAAGTTTCAAACACCTGCAACATGTTTTTCAAAACCATTGAGCTCCAGCGAGCTGCCACAGCCGTATCAGGCAGTGTGGGCTCTCACTGCTGTGGCCGGCTGGGCTGTGATGGAAAGTAACAAGCCTGGGATTGAACTGGGCTGGGGGAATTTCCAGTCCTCTGCGTGTTACTGTGTGGCCAAAGGGAAGCAATTCACCTGCCTTCATCGTTTTCCCCACACGTAAACCAGGAACAGCTGCACATGCCTTACCTTCCCCACAAAAGCGGTATGATTAATTAGCATCTCATTTATGCTTGCAAAACCCTGTTAAAAATCCCCTGAGTCTGGAAAATCTGACCTAAGTGTTCCACGGCTGTTCCTCAAAAGCAATAAAACCTTGCAGATGCAAGTGCTTTCCGGCTCAGCTTGTATCTGGGGCTGACAGACCCCACCCTACCTGCAATGGGAGTCTGGAAGCTGTTTGTGAGGCTTAGATGAGCACTAGAGGAAAGCCTGCATGGAAAATAACAGTTCCATAATCAGTGCAGGATTTGGATGGCGTGGGATACTAAAGAACGGGGCCATTCACCACTTAATGAGGATTAAAATAACTCTTGAATAGCTGCCTTATTCCCTGAGCATCCTGTTCAATGAATGAGTCACAGGATTACAGTTGAGAAATAGGCTGGAATGGTAGAACAAAAACCTGACATAATGAATATCAAATTAAGGTTTTGGGGACAGCCTTTAATCTGGCATTTCCAACCCCTTTAAGGACTGACATGCTGACTTTATTAGTAGGTTGTTTTTTTTTTTTTTTTTTTTTTTTGTCTTGTGTGCCCCTTGTTACATTCCCTTTTTCAGGGGTCAGTTTGTTTGGGTATCATTAGCCAGGTGCAGAAACACTCTGCAAGCAGGATATTCACAGCATAAAAGTATAAAGTCATTAGTTATTGGCTAATGTATGTGAAAGACAGCTGGGATTTAACGATCTATTAGGCAAAGTACTCATGTGCTCATCACCTCTGATAAGGCACTGCAGCATCCTGGCTGGCTGAGCAGCCCTCTCTTGGGAGGAGACCATGGGCTTAGCCTCCCCAAATCCCTGGGGTGGCCCCCTGTGCTGGGAGCTGCCACCCACCCAATCATAGAATAGAAAGGTCTGGGTTGGACCCCAAGGATCACAGAGTTCCAACCCCCCTGCCACAGACGGGGTCACCAACCTCCAGGCCTGGATCTACACAAGGTTGCCCAGGGCCCCGTCCAACCTGGCCTTGAACACCTCCAGGCATGGGGCATCCACCCCCTCTCTGGGCAGCCTGTTCCAGCCCCTCACCACTCTCTCTGTAAAAAACTTCCCCCTAATATCTAATTTAAACCTTCCCTCCTGTAGCTTTAATCCATTCCCCCTTGTCCTGCCATTTTCTACCCTTTTAAAAAGTTGGTTCCCCTCCTGTTTGTGTGCTCCCTTCAGGGACTGGAAGGCTGCAATGAGGTCCCCCCGCAGCCTTCTCTTCTCTAGGCTGAACAAGCCCAGCTCCCTCAGCCTCTCTTCGTAGGGGAGGTGCTCCAGCACTCTCATCATCTTCGTCAATCTATATCTAATCTGAACTAATGGGAAAAGGCTTTGCATGGCAAAGGGTTGATGCCTGCTCCCCTTGCCCAGGCACCCTGCTCAGCTTTTCTTGACCAGCGTAGTAGCAGTTAAAGGATGTTTGCCCAAGGATTCCCCTCTGGACTACAAATTGTGACTAGAAAATGGCAGAGTGGGGCAGGCAGATGATAAATGAACAGCTTTATGCCAAAAGTATTTATAGTCTCGTCATCAGGTTTTGGTCTGCTTTCTTCCTTGCCTTTGGGGTCTGCATTTCTTTTAGTTCCTGAAAGAAGTCTTTTGTCGTATTTAAGTATTCTGGAAGATTAGCCTTTGAAAGGGATTTTCTCTTCATTAGTGTGGATGCGAAATAGTTATCTTGTCATCAGAAAAATAAATCGCTTGTTATATCCTTCTCTGAAAATCTCAGCTGGGGAATAAAGTTGAAGGTAGGCAAATGCCGAGGCTGCTGAAAAGACCAGAGGGACAGAAGGCAAGGAATAGTATTTCATAGGCTGATTGCTCCTGTTTAGTTCATTACTTTTGTCCTGTCGACTACAGATCTCAGAGCAGTTCCCAGTAATTTAATAAATACTGTAAAACTAATGCAAAATATTGCATGACTGTCAGAACTATCATAGATCTATAAGAGAGCTGGCATATATTGAAAATATCCTTTCTTTGCAGTTTTTGTAAGGAATTTTATTAGGAAAGACAGGCTGGAAAACAGAGAGTTTTCATCCTATATTCTCACACTTGGTATTTTTTTCATTACAGAACAAAATAAAAGTCATTTTTATTAAACATACAAAATCCCTGAAACAGAAAAAATATACCTTAGAGAAGACTAAAACCAAGTACCAAAGGAATGATTATGTCCTTATGCAAAAAGATTGTTCCTCAAGAGGATCTCCTGGATAAGAACACTTTGGTGGCTATTTAAAGTTTTCTTCATCGGTTATCTGGAGTTTCACACCTTGAGACAGACAGTTCAGTTAGTGATTTATGCTGCAAATCAGAACTGCCAGTCCTGACCATGGGAAGAAGATCTCCTTTCAATGCTGAGACCAATACCTCGGCAGGTGAGGAGAGCCACCTCTGCAAAGAAGGGGGTGAAGGGCTGTCTGGCACCATCCCACCCCAGATGCTCTGATTTCAGTTGCCCATTAGGGATGCGCTCAGGTCCCCAGGGCCAGGTCTTGACTTGCTCTGAGGTCTCATGATGACCATCGTCCAGAGACGGTCTGAGGGAGTTGATGTTGCGCCAACACCAAAGTCACTGCAGGACCATAAGGCGCTCTCCATGTTCACTGGGAAAATTATAGCTTCATGTATCATGGTTCAACCCCAGTCGGCAACTAAGCCCCACTCAGCTGCTCGCTTATTCCCCCTCAATGGGATGGGGGAGAGATTCAGAAGAATAAAAGTGAGAAAACTCATGGATTGAGATAAAGATAGTTCAACAGGCAAAGCCAAAGCCACACACACAAGCAAAGCAAAGAAGGAATTAATTCACCACTTCCCAGGGGCAGGCAGGTGTTCAGCCATCTCCAGGAAAGCAGAGCTCCATCTTTGACTCTGTGTAAGCACTGCTCAGTAGTAACTAAAACATCCCTGTATTATCAACGCTATTTTCAGCACAAATCCAAAACAGAGCCCCATACTAGCTACTATGAAGAAAATTAACTTTATCCCAGTCAAAACCAGCACAATGTTTCATTATCCTCTATGGAAAAGATGCTTGAGCTTCTTGAAACTAATTGTTAGATGTCATGGCTGATACTCGATTAAGTTGTTTCAGAATTGCATGTGCACTCTCAGTGAAATTTCAGGAATTAATAGAAGGATCCCTCTTCTCCATCTTCAAACACAGGCTGGGGACACTGAAGAGACAGGCTCCTCGGGAAGTTTAGATCACCTGAGCCCCTCTCACACAGCTGCCTAAGCCCTGACCCCAGGCACGGCAGAGGCCACCTCTTTCTGCTGGGGACACCTGGCCTGACCATGCTGGGCTGCTGGCCCGTGTGAGTGCCACCTCCATGGAGAGACATGGAGAAGTGTGAGGAAGCGAAAGGGAGAAGAGAGACAGCAAGGACTAAGTGGTGGTGCACAGGCTCATTTGCTTCCCTTAGGTGCTGAACTTGGAATAAACTTTCCCCTTTTCAGAGTTCAAGAAGTCACTGCCACCAGCAGAAGTAGGGTGCAGGTGGCCGTGGGCTGCAGGGTGGGAGCCTGGTTGGGGACCGCTCTGGTTGAACGTTCCTTGCATGTTGAGTGTTCAGCTGGGCCACTTCCCCAGGGCTGTGGGGAGGCTGTACAGGCTCTCCTGCAGGGACATGGGCAGGGAAGGAGGTGGGCTGCCCTGCGCTTGTCAGCCGCAGCCTGCGTTGGGTTGGTTTCACTGTACTCTATGCTAACACAGGTACTTACTGGTGGATCCTGCCCAGTTGTACTGAGAGCTTCTGGAGTGCTTAGACAGGTTGGTATCTGCAGCAGAAGGGCCACCTCAGCATGGCAGCAAGGCCATCTGGGCAGAAAATTGTCCCTCAGCATTTCCCAGCACCTACAGATTCCTCTTGCTCTCTGCAGGATCTCATCCCCTCCAACAGCATCTTCCCTTCTCCTTTCATAAATGCACCCCATTACAGACTGCCCTTCCCCACCCAGGTTAAAAGTTGTATTTCCCAGAGCAGCGGTTACTGAATTCACATATAGACCACAGATACAGTTGTGTGGGATGTAACATTTAATTCTGTCCTTACCCTGTGAACCCATTTCTTTTGGAAAAAATACCTGAAGCCCTTAAAACCCCCGCCAGTCCTCATGCCTTGTCTCAGATTGCAAAGGCGCTGGGAGCACTGGTTCACTTCTGCCAGTAAAATGTCTCATTCTTTCTGCAGTTATTGTATCTGATCGCTTCTCCAGCTGTGCTCAGAAATTTCGTATTGTGGTCTGGCAATTCAGAGCACTGAATCCTTTATTTCCCTAATGGAGTTTCCTAGTAAATAGCTTTGAACTCAGATCCTTGTCTTTACAATAGATATGCTTCTGCCTAACTGGCACTTCACAATTAACAGCATTATCTTGTTAAACCTGAAGAGGTGCAGGAAGGATCAGCCATCCTTTTAAGCATTTTATAGCTTAGAAAGTGTTTACAATAGGTTACAGAAGTGGTAAATGAAGCCCAGTGCTGCATTCAGATGCCTGATTAGCTCAGCCACATGAAAATGCCAATAATTCAGGGTCTGACTATTTTGGATGCTGTTTCTTAAGCACTAGCCTCGAAGCACCTGAGCTTTTTAGAGGGAAAAAAGAGAAGGGAAGGGAAGGGAAGGGAAAAGAGAAAAAAGGAGAAAGGAGAAGAGAGAAAGAAGAGAGAAAAGAGAAAAAAGAGAAAAGAAAAAAGAGAAAAGAAGAAAGAGGAAAGAGAAAAAAAAAAAGATAAAAGAAAGTATTTGGGATGAAATGGAAAGCTGATCAGAATCAGAAGACAATAGTTCTTATTCATGTAGATGCAGGTGTAATTGTCCTCAGGGAAGACACAATTTCATCCAGGAGTGAGGTTGTGAGAGTAATGTGACTACACTGAAGTGCTCTGTGTTTTCAGGAGACAGAAACCTCTGTTGTTTCCCTTCTGGAATGATTAATGTGTTCAAGTTATGTCTGCTGCTCTTTTAAATGCTTGCGTTTCCCCCACAAGTGTCTCCATCTCTGTGTAACCTTTTACCTGTCAGCTCCTGTAGTGTGTGAGCAACATTAGTTGAGGACAAACAGTTTGGATGCTTGGATGTTTTCCATGATTTGATTTGTGAATTAGCTTTGCTGTAGCCAGGCTGGAAGTCCTTGCTGCCCTTAGCTACCCTGCATGATTGCAGCCCTTCACCTGGCTGAACCCCAGAGGGACTAGGACAGGAACCACAGGCTACTATGCAAAGCACATGAAAGGCTGGAGACCTGGGGAAATATCTCCCTTCCCAAGGCTTTCAGGAGAGAAGCGGCTGTATAACAGTTCAGTCATGCTCAATGAAGTTACCAGCTGCAAATGTCAAGGAGAGGTCAGCAAAAACTACAACAGGCTCATTACTCACTAACTAATTTACAACTTTCAAAAATAAATTTAATAACTTAAAAATATGGTAAAAAATGGTGGTTAAAATAACCGATAAAATATGTGATGGACACAAGTTGAACATGAGCTAGCATTGTGCTCTTGAGGTAAAGAAGGCCTCCAGCGTCCTGGACTGCGTTTGGAGGAGTGTTCCCAGCAGGCAGGTCATGGGAGGTGATCCTTCCTTTCTCAGTACTGGTGAGAAATATCTGTAGTGCTGGGACCAGTGATGGGGTCCCCAGTACAGGAGAGACATGGACAAACTACAGTGGCTCCAGCAAGATGTTTAAAGGACTGGAGCATCTGTTGTATCAGAGAGGCTGAGCGCTGGGTCTTTTCAGCCTGGAGAAGAGAAGGCTTAGGGGGATCTCATCAATGTATGTAAATAGCTGATGGGAAAGTAGTGATAGATCCAGGCTCTTCTCAGTGGCGTCCAGAGACAGGGCAAGAGGCAATGAGAACAAACTGTAATATAGAAAAAGCCACCTAAACATAAGAAAAAGCTTTCTTACTGTGAGGATGGTTGAACACTGGAAGAGGATTTGCAGAGAGGATTTGGAGTCTCTGTCCTTGGAGATATTCAAAACCTTAATGAACATGATCCTGGGCAACCTGCTCTAGCTGACCCTGCTTTGAGCAAGGGGTTGGACGAGATGATCTCCAGAGGTGCCTCCAGCCTCAGTGTTTCTGTGATTTTATGAACTTGGTAACAGAAAACCAGCCGTAAGAGAGAAACAGTTGTTCTCTGGACCCAGACATCCCTAATGTACATTGTAAAAACAGCTGCCTTTGCAACCAAAACCCCTAAAAATTCTACATAGAGGAGACGGCTCCAAAGTTGTGTGTCCGGCGGTCCCAGCAGCCCTGTTGCTGGTTGTAATGACTAAACACCAGCCTAACAATAGCATTGAAAACATTTTTCTGCCTGACAATGTCATCAACTAAATCTAATTAAGGCTATACATACCGGCCCAGACCTTAGCCCCACAGCTTTTCAGAAGCAGAGAATATTTAGATTATCTAAGAGAATAATCAAGTTGATGATTGAGAAGCCTCATGATCTGGAAATATCTACATGTGGAAGAGTTTTCTAGCAATAAATTGTTTTCTTGGTTCTACTAAAAATTATGAAAGATCTAATAGGAGTTGAAGCCAGATGATTCAGTTAAGACCTAAAGTATATAGTGGCTTTTGGTAATTAAGACTAAAAATACTGTAGCTATTTCTTTTATGTATGTATCAGACTTACCATCACATATAATCTTTTAAAATCATATTACTGTAAACGTCTATGTGAACTCCAGAAACAGTTAAAACCTAATGCAGAAATTAGTGAGCAGGATTCCATACCATGCTTGCTGGAAACTAGATGAAAAGTGTCCCATCTGATCCCATGTGTCTGAAAATCCCTCCAGACAGTTACAGGGATTCCAGGAATATCCATTTTTTTATTTGCCTCACTCATCCTATAGTCCAGTTTTCACATTAAAGTGAAATCAGACTATATGGAGGAACAGAAACTGAAGTAAAGTCACAAAAGGAGTTACTGCAGGATTTTTGCTTGCTAAAAGTAACCAGCAGTGGAGGGTCCAAAGGAAAAATCTAACTTAGGCAACCTGTAGGCCACTTATTCAAGGTCACTTTAGGTGTTTGTATGAACCTGATCTCCTTTCAAGGTTTGCTCATCACTTGCTGGTAGCCAGGATAATATCCTTGCTGTATTTTCAGCTGCATATATAATGAGTTCCTGTTTTCTAGATGGAGAAGTAGGAGTAAGCTAAGGTGTCCATTCTGTTGTCATCCAAAT
Organism: Podiceps cristatus; assembly: GCA_000699545.1. Classification (NCBI taxonomy): domain Eukaryota; kingdom Metazoa; phylum Chordata; class Aves; order Podicipediformes; family Podicipedidae; genus Podiceps; species Podiceps cristatus. The sequence goes on along the minus strand of KL265620.1, from coordinate 13,670 downwards.
AAATAACCCCTGATTTTAATCCTGGCTGTACACAGACATTCAGCACGCTGTGCGGGGAGATGAGTTTCCAGTGAGATAAAGTACCAACCAATATGGACTTCTCAGAATCAAATGATGTCAAATTAATCTTATTTTTATTTTTTACTGTGTTTTGTGGCCAGGGAGAAATCGCTTATATTAAGGATCATGACCTTAGTAAGATTTTCAACAGTTTCTGGGAAAGTAATGTGAGACTAGTTTGAGAAGCATGTTCTTAATGAACCTCTATAGGGTAGATGCCATAATGGCTGACTAACCATAAAAGGTAACTAAATATCAGTAGAGGGATGAACTGATGTGGTTCTGCATTTAATCTTTTTATTACTGGTGGAAAAGGAATTTACTTATTAAATTTGCAGATGATATGAAGCTTAGATGACCATAAGTCTATTAGAGTATGGGATTAGAATTTAAAATGTTCTTGACAAATTGGAGAAATAGACTGAAAATAAATTGATTAAATGGAGAAAAATGCTATGTGTTGGACTGAAACAGGAATACTAAAAAGCCTTGTATATGTAGAAGAACAATTGGACAGATAATAGTTCTTTGGAAAATCAATAAGGGATCATAAAGCATCAAAAACTTTACATGAACCAGGAAAAGAAAACTATCATGCAGGTTCACGTGCGCAAGAGTGGATGACTGGGAAAAATCCAGCCACTCCACTCTGTACGGGTAAAGTCTCTTCTCAGAAACATCTCCCAGACTATATTCCAGATTTGAGCAGGATCTAGGTAAATCGGAAGGAGCACAGGATGTTAGAATGACAATAATCAAAGACAAAGCAAGCTTTATAGGGAAATATAAAGGAAATGGCACTGTTTAGCTTGAAGAATAAAGTTAAGGGAACACATAGTAACAGCTTTATATGGAGCTATTGCATAACCAAGTGGGATTTTCTCCATGTCCCTGGTAGACCGGAAAGAAGCAATTGGCCTAAAAAGCAGTAAGAAAGACTTCATGAAACAGATCTTCTGGGGAGAAAGTGAAATATCAATGATAGGTTTTTAAGAATAGCAGACTAGACATCAGACTAGTCCATCCTGCACCAGGGGAGCATGAGATGCAAGTAAGATTTCTTGTAATCTCTTCTCATCCTGCTGTTGTAAAGATCCGGACAAACAGTTCATTCCTATTGAAGGCTTCTCTGGAAACTAAAGACGAGAGCAGTTTATCGGCAGTCGCTTACCTAATGGCTTTACTACAGTGAGAAAGAGAGGAAGCTGTTTTCCAACCCAAAGGGCAGTAACTAACCACAGTCGTGGTTCCGCCATCGGTCGTTCCTCCTACTTGGCAGCATGGTCCACTTAATGCTGAATTGCATCAGGTCTTACAAGAGTCTCGTTTCTCAGGGGAGGGAGGTCCACAGTCCATGTGCAGCTGTTTAACTCTACCTCCTGTGTTTATGAGGCCACTTATTTGATCTTTCCCTGTACTCATACAGGATATTGTTGTGGTGGTTGCAGTCACTGTGGGAGAGTCTATTTTTGGTGCAGTTGGGGTTAACGTCCTGAAAACCTCCATGCTGGATGGAGATGGAGAGGTGGAGCAGGGGCTGTGAGGTTCTAGCAGTTCCCAGAACATGTCACCGATGTCGGTACACCAGCTGTGGTTTGTTCCTGTCTGGACATGCTTCTTACCTTTGCAGATAACTCTAATTTGCAGGCTCAGCAGAAGGGGAGCAGTTTCCCATTATCGTGTTCTTTTTGCATCTGGAATTTTAAGTGAACTACATAACACAATCTTCTGCTTTCTTAAGCACTTTTTTCTCCTTTCTTTAATCACGCTGAGATTTCCTGTGAATACTGTGAGCTGTAATTATCATCTGCAGATCAGTGGGTACGCTAAGCTGTTTCTTAAAGGGATTTTTTTTTTCTGTGAATTTCAGATGACCAAGAACAAAATTATAATCACCTGATACTAAACAGTGCCACCCAGACACCTACACATGGTAAGAGAAAACAAAGAGCAAAATTACACATGTTGTAACTTTCCTCTGCCAGCCAGTAACATTTACTGGTAACAAAGTATGTTTAATGTTAATAGAAATGTTCCTATAGCAATGATGCATGAGTGATGGTTTCCATTAACATTAAACATAGGACCATATTTTTAATAACGTGCACAATTAAATATGGCCCAGTCTTTTATAATTTTACCTATCAGCCTTGTGTTTCCTGATGTCTGATTGCTCCTTTCTCCCTTCCACATCAGCAAGGTGCTGTCAGATTTAACCAGACAAAACAATGAAAATGATAACCAAAGTCCATCTTCTCATCCAAGCCACTCAACTTATTCTGCTGCTTGTGCATATTTCTAAGATAGGTTAGAAGGACAGTGAACATGGGGCAATGGCTCCTAAGCTGACATGATTTTGGTATAACAATATGTGGCCAGAGTTTGGGTTCACAGCTAAATCCAGGCTGTCCAGCTGTTGGGATAACCTACTGCAGCCCCTCATTCACTGCACAATGTCCCTCTAATTCCTAGTATGCAGGATTGGTAAAGACCATTAAGAAATTCAGTATTCCCTCTGCCCACTTTCAAAATCAGAAGTGCCTCTTTCTAAACCCGTTCCAGTGGTTGCTCTCACACCCTTCCAAATCCCCTTTATTGTATTGTGGAAACATGCCATTTCTCTGACCCAAGGAACCTATGAAACCCAGAGCACCCTTCACGTCCCTAGGCCCACCACGGGTTGGACCAGCACTGACCTATCCCCATAACCTCAAAAGTGACACCTCAGGAAATGTCTGGGGCAGCCTATCAGCACCATATAACCTGTCTGGTCTTCCCTCTAAAGGGAGCAGCCCTTCCAGGGTTCTTCCAAAGCTTCCTGGGGTTTGGTCTTTGTACCCAAACAGCTTCATATGTGTTAATACCCCTTCTGACAGTGCTCTTACTGAGCTCTGAAAAAACACATTTTTCTTTTGTCTTAGCCCATTTATTGGACTCTCTATCCAGCCCTCTTGACCTAATAAACTTGGGGATGCTCCATGTCATCCTTTAGCCAGTTTCAAGGTTCAGATGTTATTTAAAGATACTCTTTTTCCTCTGCCCCAGCTCCCTCCTCCTTTTGGTTTCCTTGGCCTCAGATCAGCAGTCAACTGGGGGCAGCATGTTCCTCCCTGCATCACAGCAATCACCGACCACACAGTCAAATCACCTGCCGCTTCCTGGCTCCGTCCAAATCCAGACCATTCACTCCCACCCAGATCTGTGGTTTCCCCTGTGTCTGTGCAATCAGTCCAGCCCCTGAATGAACCTCCAGGTCCTCTCTGTTTCCTTCCCTCTCCTGCTGCTATCTTGTCTTGGTCTTGTCCTGTTCTTCCCTGCACCTTTCACCCTTTGAATGTGATCTGTTCCTCCAGCATTTGCAGCTGGAACCTTCCTTCTACTCGGGAAGCAGTAAGTGGTGGGTAAATCTCAACTTAATATACACTTCTTGCCTCTCTGAATTTCTGTATTTGTTACACTTTTTGTTCTGCTTTTGTTTTTAATTTTGAAACTTCATCTTGATAACTATTCTGGAATTGATTTATTGTGAGCTGTGTGTTCTTGTATAGAAATTTCCATGCTGCTTTGCTGCAAAAAAGAGTGGGAGAGCAATTGCCCTTGAAAAGGTCACCTAAAACCTTTGGTGTTTCTCCTTCCTAGAGGGTGGGTCAGGTAGCTCCTCAGCCTGCAATTTACTTTCAGTTGTAAGACTACATTATTAGGGATTTTTTCTCCCCCCAACAAAACACATGAGAAAGAATGTCAGCTTTAAACCTGGCAGTAACACAGAAGTATTTATTGAAACTGCATTGGCAGCCTCAAAGGCTTTTCAGACTACTTATTTTGTTTACTTTTTACTTTCCCGAGGGAAAAAAAAAAAAAAAAAAAAAGAAAAAGAGGGAGTAATAAAGTTGAAATTGTATTGTCTTCTCTCTGGTCTTACTACACGTTCTTCAGATCTAGTACATGCTGGGTTCTAAGATCTGCCCCAGCAGAGCCAGGTGAGTCCCCTTTCCCTGGGTCCCTGCCCAGAAGTTTTCATGTAGCTCCATCATCAGGTTCCTATTGTATTCGATAACTCAAGGTAACAACATGTGTTAAAACAGTTAAACTTCCCTCTGGCCCTGACAGATGTTTTTCTTTATTATGTACTTGAGAGACGAAAATCAAAGCAAAGATATAGTCATGATCTCGGATTAGAAACTTTCACTTTTTTCCTCCATTCATTTCTTGCATTTACTGTATCTTAATAGTTTGGTTGTACAATGTGACTTGAATGATCTGACTACAAATATCTGTATGATTCAGAGTTATATTTTGTTCCTAAGTTATCCATACGGTCATGGACGTTTTTATCCATGATACTCGCATGCTGTTGCTGCTGAGCCATTGTTTGATGAGTCTAAAAAGATATTTGGACCTTTCAAATAAGTCATCAAAAGAGCTTGCAGTATTCATAATTTCTGCTGAAATTCTGAGATAATTCTGCAATGCCACAGATTTAATTGAAGTCCCTTCCTTGGTAGGACATGATGTACATTTTCTGTGTGATTATACAAATTTGTAGGTGGACATGAGCTGTATTGCTATGGCAGTTTTTTACCTGCAAAGAAACAAATTAAAGGGGATAAGGGCAACCTATGCTCACAAGGAGCCAGGAACAAAAAAAAAAAAAAAAAAAAAAAAAAAAAAAAAGAAAAAGCAGATCTGCCCTTAGCTCTCTGGGCTCTTCAGCTTCAACTTCAGGTTCCCAGGGTTAAAACTCCAAGACGCTCACGCTCAGCTTCTCAATGCAAAGGGTATGCCCATTGCAGTGGGTTGTGCGGCCATGAGATCACTGATGTGATTACA
>KL265618.1:13552-36503 GCA_000699545.1 Podiceps cristatus | reverse complement strand
TTAAAAAAAGAAAAAAATGAAAACAGAAAAGAAAAATAAAAACACCTCATTTCTGGAGGTTACTCCTTTGTGAATTAATAGAAGTATGCATTGTTGCTTGGTATCTTACTGTGCAAAATCTTTCTTTCCCATTAAAAGCTTCAAGGGTTCACTGTAATTACTTGAGAAAAAAGAGATCAGATATGCTTTTAAAGCTATTTATAAATATTTTCACATACATAGGCTTGTGTCTTGGAAATTCATAATAGACTGTTCAGGGGCTGTAAAACATAAAAAGGTTTTTACACATCAATTCTTTTCAATTTTTAAAAGCTCATATGAATTTATTACAGGTGGGACAGCATCCAGGCAGAAAGGATTTTTGGGATGCATTCGTTCGTTACAGTTGAATGGAATGGCCCTTGACCTGGAAGAGAGAGCAAGGATAACGCCAGGAGTTGAACCAGGCTGTCCTGGACATTGTAGCAGCTATGGTAACCTGTGCCACAATGGTGGAAAATGTAGAGAGAAATACAGTGGATTCTCCTGTGACTGCACTTTCTCTGCCTATGCTGGGCCATTCTGTAAGAAAGGCAAGCATGTCTTTTAGCTTTATCGATTGTTGCAACAGGACCATACAGTCCAGAACAAGATCTTTACAGCACTTGAAGATGTGCTTAAATGTTTGCAAAATATTTATGTTTTACTTAAACATAAATAAAGTAGAGAAACATTTGGCTGAATTTGTTCAGTCAGTATAAGCTTTGTTAAACATTATCTTCCAGAGATGTGTTCAACAGACTGTTTAAAGCAGGAACCACATTACCTGAGAGGATCAACATGTTTTCTTTAATGTTAGGCAATTCCTTTGATTATTTTATATTATACTGTAGCTATATATCTTTAAATTTTTGAATTTCTGTCTTTCAAGTCTTAATCTCAGAACTAAGACTAAATTTGGCAAACAAACCAAGAAGCAGAAGAACCTTAACCTTTTTACTGTAAGAAGAAACTGTTATTATCAGAAACAGGCCTGAGCCCATGTTTTCAGACATTTTAAAGGACTTCTTTGATGATGATGTCGTACTAGTAGATGATCATAAGTTTGAATTTTAAGAACAGAAGTTTGTCTAGAGCTTTTATTATTTACATATGATTCTGATCTGCTAAAAATGACTTGCCTCCTCCATGTATTAAATGTATTCTGCAAAGTACGCAGTGGATTAAATGTTGTAACTCCATATTCCTATAAATTAGTGAGTGCAACATCTGTCCAGCCGCTACTGCCACCACAAGAATAAAGGACTCGTGTGAAGTCCTTCCATATCCATTGCTGTGGAGCTAATACCGCTGAGTGAGGAATGATACTTTCCTCCTCCCCCGCAAACAGCAGAAGAGACTAATGGTCACACTCCATATTTATTATTCTGCAGCAGCAGAGTGGCTCCTGTTGCTGAAAGTGTGTATGATCTATAGTAATAACTTTCAGTCACCTGTCGAAGATACTGAGCCAGGTTACAGAAGTTTCCAGATTTTTTTCTGAATTGTGGCGGTTATCTGTGATCTTACAACTTCCCATCTTTGCTGCAAGTTGTCTTACTTTACTGGTGGCAGTAGTAGCAAAAAAATCTGCTTTGATAATAACAGTATCACACACTGTGGTGGGTTGAGCCCGGCAGGACGGCAGGTGCCCGCCAAAGCCGCCCTGTCACTCCCCTCCTCAGCTGGGCAGGGAGAGAAATATAACAAAGGGCTCGTGGGCCAAGATAAGGACGGGGAGAGATCACTCAGCAACTACCGTCACATGCAAAACAGACTCAGGAAATTAGTTTAATTTATTACCAATCAAATTGGAGTAGAATAGTAAGAAATAAAAACTGAATCTTGAACCATGTTTGCCCTACCCCTCCCTTTTTCCTGGGCTTAATGTCACTCCTGAGTTTTCAGCCTCCTCCCTCCCAGCAGCACAGGGGGACGGGGAATGGGGGCTGTGGTCAGTCCCTCACACGTTCTTTCTCATGCTCCGTCCTCCTCAGGGGGATTGCTCCTCACACTCTGCCCTGCTCCAGTGTGGGATCCCTCCCATGGGAGACAGTTCTTCATGAACTGTTCCAGTGTGGGTCCTTTCCACAGAGTGCAGCCCTTAAGGAACAGACAGCTCCAGCCTGGGTCCCCACAGGATCTCAAGTCCTGCCAGCAAACCTGCTCCCCCATGGGCTCCCCTCTCTCCCCATGGGGCCATGGGCGGGTGGGTCTCTGCTCCCCCATGGGCCTCTCGGGCTGCCGGGGCACAGCCGGCCTCACCAGGGTCTGCACCGGGGCTGCGGGGGAACCTCTGCTCTGGGCCTGGAGCTCCTCCTCCCCTCTTTCCTCACTGACCTTGGGGTCTGCAGCCTTGTTGCTCTCACATATTCTCATTCCTCTCTATGGCTGCAATTGCCATTGCACAGTTTGGGGTTTTTTGGGTTGTGGTTTTTTTTTTTTTTTCTTTTCTTCACTGTGTTATCCCAGAGGTGCTACCGCTGTCACTGATGGGCTTGGCCTTGGCCAGCAGTGGGTCCATCTGGGAGCCAGCTGGCATTGGCTCTGTTGGACATGAGGGAACCTTCTACCAGTTTCTTACAGAAGCCACCTCTGTAGCCGCCGCCTCTATCAAAACCTTACCAATACACCATAAGAAGACCATAATCCAGTTCGTATTCTACTTTTTTTCCTCCCACCTGACCAGTCTCTTTACCTACGTATGGGTTTTAGGTGTGGCCAAGTTTAATCAATATGTTAGGATTCAAATGCTACACCTACTTCTCTGTAGGAGCAGTATACATACAAGACAGGACATATTAGTCCTGAGGAAAGGGATAAACAGGAAAAAAAAGGAGAAAGCATATTTAAAACTAGGAAAAAAAAAAAAAAAAAAAAAGCATTTCTTCATGCAACAGATATTTCAGGCATATTTCTAACTGGGCTAATAAGCCCAGGTTGGGTCTTCCTTTTCTCTATAGTTCTAAATACTAGTTCTATTTGTATTTCTTTTTCAGCTTTATCACAATAGTTAAGAATACGTTTTCTTCTGTTCTGTGGCAGAAAGAAAAATAAGAGCTTTAGTCTTGTTTTGCATGATATTTAAAAACTGAATTCTTTTTGTTTCAGAGGTCTCTGCCTATTTTGGGACTGGCACTTCTGTGACATACAATTTTCAAGAATACTACACATTAGCTAAAAATTCCAGTTCTCCTGCTTCTTCTTTCTATGCTGACATGACACTGAACAAGGAAGCAATTACATTCGCCTTCAGAACAACACGGACACCAAGCTTACTGCTTTATGTCAGCTCCTTCTACAAGGAATACCTCTCGGTCATTCTCACCAGAAACGGTGAGTGTTCAGATAGGCCGTCTGGAAACACTAATGAACGTCATAGCTGCCAACTTTGATTCACTCCAATTCCCAGACCTGAATCACAGACTAAGCGTAGTCCTGTTGTTGCTTTAAATGGTGTATTTATTTTTCAGCACCACTGAGCAATACTTTCCACATGATAAACATTCCTCTTATTTTTAACTTTTAATTTTTAACTTTTAATTTTTAACTTTTCCTCTTAATTTTAACCTTTAATACTGCTTTGGTTTTGGTTTGTTTTGGTTTTTTTATCATGTTAGCAAAAACACTTATTTCTGGAAATCCTTTAGAAATGCAGTAAAATATTTTGAAATATTATTTTAAGTTTTGAAATAAGACTCCGATTTTTCTTCTACTCACATGGCATATTAATTGGCATCCTCTTGATAAATGATGAAATAAACTACTTTTTGAAAGTGCATTATCCATTTTCCAAATTAATTAGAGGTAATTTCATTCAACTAATTTCATAAGTTACTTAAATACCTATGAAAATACACATATATAACTGTGAAAATACACATAACATAACTGAAGTTTCCATTTAAAGTGAACACTAAATGTTAGTCTGATCTTTCTTTTTCATTCTTTCTTCTAATACTAGGTAATTTACAGTATTTTTTTCTTTAATTAAAAAACCCTACAGACTGAGTTGATTCTTTGGGTGTATCAAAGACTCTTTGCAGTTACAGTGGTTCTGTGCTCAGAAGGTTCTGTGCTTTCCCAGATACAGATTTGGATGTGGAATAACTGTAGTATCCTAACCATCATGCAAGATGGAACATGTGTTACTCATGAATGTCGTGGGCCTGTCTGGGGGCTTGCTCTGCAAAGGATAAGTAGGAAGTTTTAGTCCATCTCTGACAAGAAAACCATGCTACATCTGTGTTCTGCTGTGACAGAGTCTCTGTGTGATCATATGCATACAGACAGTATGCTGGGAGTTAACAAGAAGAAATGGAAAGTGACCTAGAAATTATTAACTGCATCCTACTGAATTGTCAGTTGGTCAGAGGTTTACAGGTCTGGACATATAATAAACATTATTCAAGATCAGTTCTTGTAAGGTACTGAGTTTTATTTGATAAGTCACATTGATATGAGCTACCAGATCAGGTCTTTCTCAGATGAATTATAAAGTATTTACTAAAATTTCTGCACAAATTTTAACTCATTTTTCAGATTTGTGACAGTTTATGGCTATCTTTGCCACTACATCCTACTTCCGACATTGCTATTACTTTTCTTGTTGCCTTTCATTTCTCCTATATGTCAATTCTCATAGTTAATTCCTTAAATAAATGAAACATTTGTTTTGCTCTTCAAATGCACCTGTGAAGCAGGAAGCATTGTATATGACCTACACCATATGCGTATGTAGTGTACTATACCTTTTGCTCTATTTATCCCTGCAGGAAGTTTACAGATCAGGTACAAGCTAGATAGCCATCAAGATCCTGATGTCTTCAACATCAATATCAAAACTATGGCTGATGGACAACTGCAACATGTGAAAATTAACAGAGAGGAGGAAATACTCTTTGTAGAGGTAATTCAGTTAGGAAAAAAAAAAGTGAATTATCATAAAAGAAGTAGGAGATCTAAAGCAAAATGAAGTAAATAGTTACGACAAGGCAATTACCCCCAAATAAACTGTGTTTTAATATCTCAAATAAATAAAACAAAGGTAAGTGGATGCAGGATGCACAATGAAAGTCTATGTTAGACAATCTCTTTGGTGTTCATCTTGTCTATTTCAGAAGATCAATAACTCCTCATTATTTTATATGAAAATACAATTAATTGTTTGATGGTTAAATTTTCACAATTTCTGAAATATGTATGACTGTTATAATTTGTTTTGGCTCTTACATTTGTTTTTTTATTTCAAATTATGTATCGAACTACAGTACAAATATATTACCCACTAGATGTTAATTTCAGCCTATTTGTCTAATTTTCTTTGGTTGCTTTTACATCAAAGGAATGTGACTATTAAGGAAAAGATTTTTGTTATTTTGGGGGGAAATTTGCTGATAAAATAGAAATATTTGACTTGCTAATAGTAGATATTAGCATGTAAAGAAGTCTTAATTTTTTAATTAAAATCTAAGAAACCTGCATGTCACAAGTTGGTACTTTGAGGCTACAGCTGAATTTGCTTAATTATGCGTTGGTACAAAGCTTGAAGGCAAGTAGTTCTAGAGGTACCCTGAGGGCCAGAGCATTTACAGTATAATATTTGATCTTAATGAACTAAATGTTGAGTGCCTTTTTTAATGAAAAGAGTCTTTTTCAGGTTTTTGAAGGTTTACCATTTTTATTCATCTTATAGATGAAAAAGAAGGAAGCAGCCAAATCAATAAGATAAATAAAGACTTATAAGTGGGATGCTTAAAAAGTATCACAGCAATAATCAGTGATCTGAAGAAGCTGATCATCTATTTCCTGACTAGTTTTTATGCTATAACTAACAAATGTTTCCTTCAGTTCCTTTTATTTTTAACCTTGATCTTATCTGCTTTTTTGCAAACTTTGGCTAATATTTCTTCCATTATTCTACTTTCTTCTTCATCACACCATTATGTAGGTTAACCAGAATGAAAGAATGAAGTTTATTCTGTCTTCAGGCACAGAATTCAATGCAATCAAGTCTCTCACACTTGGCAAGATTTTAGGTAAGTGGAACACCACAGGGTTTTCTAAAACATAGATCAAAATGTCATCATGGCACATAAAAAATAATAACCCTAATCTCATTGAAAGACATTTGTTGTCTTGGATTTAATTAGACACTGAGTCACAAACAAGGTAGAGCCTTCACTCTTGTTGAAATACAAATATAATCATGGGTAAGTACTTCCTGAAAAATGATCAAGTGTGTTCCATTAACAATAATTTCACACTTCTCTCTCATTTTGCAATCAAGCATTATGAAACACCACTTTTTTTTTTTTTTTTTTTTTTTTTTTTTTTTTACTGTCGGAAAAAATAAATCATTAGGAAATCATACACAAATACCATAGAATACTATTAATCATGCACTGTATTTGAAAAACTTTCTGTGACTAAAGTTGGATGTAAATGGTTAGGTATAATGTAATGTAAGCAAAATCTTTGTTGGAGTTATATTTTTAAAACAAGCTAAGCTATGGCAAATATTTTGTCTAGTGATATCTGTTTCTCTGTAGTAATTATCAAAGTGGAGTTAACCTACCTAGAATTACTATTTTGTCAACTTTGTTAAAATAAAATAACATGAACTATTAATCTCAAGATCTATAGTATTTTCATATTCATCACATTGGAAAAACTCAACAACAAAGGCAGATGTAGTTAGTGCTAATGAAAAGTTAAAGGATATTTCTCTTTCCTCTAAAGTAACTTTAAGTCTATGTTGATACATTCTCATATAAAGTAAGGGTCCATTTGTGCATTCTTCCTCTAATAGAACTTTTTGTTGCAATAAAATGAAAACAGAACTGCTATAGTTTGTGATATATAGCAATTAGGCTACACGGATTTTTTCACCATATTGTAGAGAGACTAATTATTTTTACCCTTCCACAAGTGGTCTAGGGCTAAGTGTAGAATAAATAGGTTTACCAAAGTAAGGATTATTAGAAAATATTATATCTAAGTTTATAGATCTTAAATGCTTGTAATTTCATACAGCACACAAGTTATCACTGTTACTGAAAGCAATTCTGTTTATTTCTAAAAAACCCCAATTTTTAAGAGAAATTATGAACCATGTTCCAAACAAGATCTGGGAAATGAACTACCTCCTTCTCTAAATCTTTGGTGCTTGAAAATTTAGCCAGTAAACTGCCTGCAAGGGGTGATGGTTCCCCATTCTTTAAAAATCTCTTTAAGTAAGCTATAGCGCTAACAAAGCTTTTTGCAGAAATAAATTCAGAAAACTGTGATTTGTGACATAGAAAAAAATGAGTTTTCATCTCAACTTAGTATGGACGATATATTACCCTGTCCTGCTCCCCATGGCCTATAGGAACTATTTACATGGTTTCTATAACACCTACCCTAAACTTGAAGTTCAAAGAAGTGTTTTCTTCACATTCAGTTGTATGTAGTTTAGTTTAGAGGAATTTTATTACTATGTACCTGAGGTGCCCCAGCATCCATATATCTACCACTTTTTTATAGTACCTTTGGGAATAACATAACAGCTTTGGTAAATCAGTTTTTTCTGCCATTGTTACAAACCAAAAAATACTGTCCTGAACGATGATAGAAAACACTGTTATGTTTTCCCAAAAAATCCCTTTCCAACAAGTAAAGCATTATTTGAAATAGTCCATCATGCCACTGGTTAGGCAGTGGTAAGTCTCTGCCAATTTCTGTCTGACCTCTATCTACATTCACATAATGTAAATTCAAAACAAAATGTGTATGAAATTAGTTTTCTACTCTATTCTGAGTAAAAAATTAGAATTCAGGCTGAACAACCCCAACTCTCTCAGCTTGTCATCATAGGAGTGGTGCTCCAGCCCTCTGACCATATTTATGTCCCTCCTCTGGACCCACTCAACAGATCCATGTCTTTCCTGTGCTGAGGGCCCCAGAGCTGGACACAAGAATCCAGGTGCGGTCTCATGAGAGCAGGGTAAAGGGGAAGAATGACTTCCCTTGACCTGCTGGCCACTCTGCATTTTGTGCAGCCCAGGACATGGTTGACATTCTGGGTGGCAAGCCACATTGCCAGCTCATATCCAATTTTTTATCCACCAGCATCCCCAAGTCTTTCTCTGCAGGACTGTTCTCAATCTGTTCCTCCCCCAGTCTATGGGGATTGCCTCCGCGCAGGTGCAAGACCTTGCACTTGGCCTTGTTGAACTTCATAAGGTTCAAATGGCACACTCCCCAAGCTTGCCAAGGTCCCTCTGGATGGCATTCCTTCCCTCTAGTGAATCAACTGCAGCATCCACAGACTTGCTGAGAATGCACCCAATCCCACTATGTCATTAATAAAGATACTGAACAGTACCGATCCCAATGTGGACCCCCAAGGGACACCACTTGTTACTTATCTCCTTTTAGAGTTTGAGTTGTTGCATGCAACTATTTGCCTAAGGCCATCCAGCTAATTTCTTACCCATCAAATAGATGGTTGTGGCTTTCAGTTCTGAGTGTGTTATCTAGTATAGGTGGAAGAATAATTTTGAATATACAATAAAATGCATATAGCGATAATTGTTTTCATAATTATGGTAACTAAATGCTAAGTAGCTCAAAACCTATTAAATAATGAAATCTAAAGATCATATTTATAGACTTTTAAAAAATCCTACTTACTGTTTATTTGTGATCATATGGAAAAGTCTCAGTGTACTTGATCTTTTTTCCTACTGGAAAAGTAACTAAGGGCCTCTAACATAAACACAAATATATATCACTTTTGAAATGCAGATTTTCTTTATAGAGCAAACAGTTCAGAAAAGAACTGGTATGTAGATAGGCACAGAGAATGGAAAAGAGAACGATCATTTTAGCATAACTTTAAAGCAATATTAGCTGAAATATAAACTACTAGAAAATTATTTCAAATACTTCAAAACCCCACAAATTGATGATAAAACTGAATCAGGAATTTATAATGATTTGAAATGTAGTAGTCTATTGTACTGTGACCAGTTTTGAGCTCCCAGTTCAAGAGAGACGGGGAGCTACAGGAGAGAGCCCAGCGGAGGGCTACAAAGATGATGAGGGGGCTGGAAGATCTCTGTTATGAGGACAGGCTGAGAAACCTAGGATTGCTTATCCTGGAGAAGACAGAGGGGATGTCATCAATGCTTACAAATATCTCAAGGGCAGGAGTCAAGAGGATGGGGCCAGACTCTTCAGTGGTGCCCAGTGACAGAACAAGGTTGCAATGGGCACAAGCTGGGACACAGGAAGTTCCATATAAACATGAGAAAAAACTTCTTTACTGTGAGGGTGACAGAGCCCTGTCACAGGCTGCCCAGAGAGGTGTGGGGTCTCCTTCTCTGGAGTTTTTCAAACCCCGCCTGGACTTGTTCCTGTGAAGCCTGCTCTGGGTGACCCTGCTCTAGCAGGGGGTTGGGCTAGATGATCTCCAGAGGTCACTTCCAACCCCTGCCCTTCTGTGATTCTGTTGCAGTCACACTCACATAAGGCTAATACTACAATGACCAACACAGAATGAAAGGTTTTGTCATCTTTGTTATGAAATTCCATATCAAAACTTTCATCAATTTCTTCAGTTGAATGATGGCTTTGCATCAGCACAATAGTGTGAAGCATGGAGTTACCATGACGTGTGGAGGTACTCAGTCTAATTTGGCTCAGTTTACAGAATCTGTCCTGAAGAAGATGATATACTTTATACTTTTCGCCCTTTCGAAAGAGAGATGCAATTGAAGAGCTGCTGTTTCTTTTATAAATCAGGCTGTTTTGGGTCCTGATTCCTGCGAAGTCATGTCTAGAGATGGAAGGAGACTTTGAGAAGGCACAGGAAAAAAGCTTATAAATCAAGTCATTCTAGTAGTTTGAAATGTAGTTTGAAATGTTATTCAGGAATAACCCATTAGTTTTAAAGTAGTCCAGAAAGCTATGGATTTTCTAAGAATTATCTTCAGTTGGAGAAATAATTGTCTGCAGTTGTACCTAGCTCAGTTTTTCATTGAAAGCAAACCTGAGAGGTAGCTTCCAAAGTAGTTTTGAATTCTCAGGAAAAAAAAAAAAAAAATACACCTCACTTCTTCCTCACTTCCCAGAACTGAAACCTTCCAATTTAAAGTTGTCTGAATTTGTGTTATGCAACATTGTGACAGAATTGTCAGGGAGGTAGGCTGTGTTGGGACTCAGAAACAATATATGAATGTTAGGTTGTGAGGGAAAAGAGAAGCATCACACTCAGCCACAGAGTTCACAGGATATGAGCCAATGGGCTCCTTATGGTTTTGTTTTCCATCTAAGAACACACTTTCTCTCAAAGCACCCTACGTTGTAAGAAGACTGTAGAAAACACTGTTTTTACAGCAGCCCATGGAGGAATTAATTTACTTCCACTGAGTAAAGACACATTTGTCCAGGACAAAGGTTTCTAGTCTTCCCCAGGGTAGAGAGTGAGGAGCTGAAGGCGGCATTTTTCTTCGGTGAGTTGTTAACCTTTCCATGACAACTAGGATAAGACAGATTTACTTAGGTCTGATTTATACACAAAGTTTAATTAGCTTAAGAGAATGTGTGTTTTAAAGTTAATACACTTAAATGAACGCACCACACTGAATATGGATGTCTCCAACAGTGTAAAAATTGGTTATTTCAGTAATAAATAA
The DNA here is from genome assembly GCA_000699545.1 of Podiceps cristatus. NCBI lineage: Eukaryota > Metazoa > Chordata > Aves > Podicipediformes > Podicipedidae > Podiceps > Podiceps cristatus. Next base: position 25,803 of record KL265618.1, on the reverse strand, counting down.
AAATAAATTTTCACTAGACTCTTAATAAAAAAGCCTAAGTTAAACCAATGAAATATTTTGTACCCACATTTGAAATGGAATTTCTATGTATTCAAACTACTCCATTCTATTTGTAGTGAAATTTTCCTGTCTTTTATTATAGTTTTATTTATAAAATAAATAAAGTATTATAGTTTTACTAATGAAGGAATGATGGAATTGCAAAACTCTCACTGTGCTCCACTGATGTGTAAAAATATAGTGATAATTCAAATTGTTAATTTGAAAATCAGCCTTTTGAAACAATAGTTTCTGGGTACTCCCAAAAAAAAGTACTGCAGTGAAAAACATGCTAAATAAAATTTGCTTTAAAGATCTCCAATTCTCTTTATGTAGATTTTTTACTATATGAATTTGGGAATTCATGTAGTAATAAAATAGTAAAATTCAGTCTTTTAAGATTGGTTAAGAAAAGTCTTTAATGTAAGTCTATTAATGTAAAATATGCATTTTTATGCAGCTCTTACAATTTAATGTACATATAATTGCAGTCCAGAAACTTTGTATGAAAACTTTTTTTACAATTTTTTTTTTATCAGAGTTTTAGTTTAGTGAGACAAGTTTGCCAAGGCTTACTTCCAATACAGAAGCTTTTTCAAGATAATTATTTTGGGAAAGATAACGTTTCCAGAGCCTTACAATCTTGGAAAAGATAGCAGTATTTAAAAGATCAATATGCAGAGATTTAAAGGAGATACTTTAGTTTGATGAAATGATTTTATTGCCAAAATATTTGCCTTCTAATGTTTTATTTTAAAGGGTTTTTTCTACTTAATCTCAACAAATGACAGTTCCACAAATAACACCCACTTGTGACTCCTGATTGCTGGATTTGTATTGTTGAAAAAGCAGCAAAAAGTCTCAATGACAGAACTATCTGTTACATCCTGTTAATCAAATTGTTTTCTTTACTGGCATTTTTTTCAGCAGTAAACTGCTGAAACAGGTAACAAATTAAGGAAAAAAGGTCTAGACTGTTTTGGAGTATTTTTAAAGGGTATCCTGTTGTGCACAAAAATCAGAAAAATAATTGTTTAATGACGTATTTTTCAGTAATTTATCTCCTCCTGGTCACTTCAATCTGACTCATAAATAAACTTCAGTAAAATGATGTTGTATTTCTTTGCTATATAAAAAAAAATAAAGTAAGCAGTGACATTTATGTGGTCACATATTAACCCTGGGGAAAAAAACAAAACACGAAAATGAAACAAAGAAACAATCATATATAATTTAATTAAAATTAATGGGTGTATAGATGTAATTAGTTTTAACTGTAATAAGCACTTCTAATGCAGAAAGCTTGGCCATAATAAAATTTTCATATCAACACAAGCTTGTTGCACAAATGTGAGATTTCATAGCAGTCCATTCCAAGCACATTGTTAGTACCTCCACCTGGTAACTTAGCTGTGAAAGTCAAATGTGTGTTGATTTTTTCTACTCAGCAGAATCATAGACTTATATGATATCGCGAGCTAGAAGGGACCCATAAGGATCATTGAGTCTAAATCCCTTCTCCTGCAGGACTACCTAACACTAAGCCACATGACTAAGAGTATCATCCAGATGCTCCTTGAATGGCTTGATGCCATGAGCACTTCCCTGGGGACCCTCTTCCAGTGACCAGCTTCCAACTTCCCCTGACACAGCTTCATTCCATTTCCTCATGTCCTATCACTGGTCACCAGAGAGAGGAGATCAGCACCTCCCCTTCTGCTGCCTCCCTTGAGGAAGTTGTAAATTGCAGTGAGGTCACCCCTCAGCCTTCTCTTCTGCAAGCTGAACAAGCCAAGTGACCTCAGCCAGTCCTAATAAGTCTTGTCCTTGAGACCTTTCACTATCTTGATCACCCTCCTCTGGACATATTCTAATTGATGTCCTTTTATTGAACCACAGCACACACTACTCAAGATGGGCAGAACCAGTGCAGTGTAGAGTGGGACAATCACCTCTCTCAGCCAGCTGGCTACGCTGTGCTTGCTGCACCCCAGGACACAGTTGGCCCTTTTGGCTTCCAAGGCACACTGTTGACTTATATTCAACTTGCCATGAACCCAGATCTCTTTCCACAGGACTGCTCTCCAGCTTCTCATCCCCCAACTTGTACGTATAACCAGGATTACCTTGTCCTAGGTGCAGAATCTGGCACTTGCTCACTTGCTTTTCGTTAAATTTAATGTGGTTGCTGATCGCTCAGTACTCTAGTCTATTCAGAACTCACTGTATGGTCTCTCTGACCTCAAGAGAGTCCACAGCTCCTCCTCATTTAGTATCATCAGCAAACTTACTTAATGTACATTCAACTGCTGCATCCAGATCATTTTATAAAAACATTAAATATCACTGGCTCTAAAAATGAGCCCTAGAGAACCCCACTGCTGACTGGCCACCAGACTGACACAACCCCATTTACTGTAACTCTTTGAGCCTGACCCATCAGCCAATAGTTCACCTAACGTATTATTGACTTGTCTAATTTTGAGACAAGATAAGATTGTACAAGAACATGAAAAATTTTGAAATCTTCAGTATCAGAAAAGCAGAAAGGTCAAAGCTAGTCTTTTGACTGAACAATTTTTATCTTAAAATGTTCTGCGAGGAGCTGTATGTCTGCTGACTTTCAGTATTACTTCACAAAGGAAAGATTGTTGAAACAGAATTCAAGAAAGAGGGTTATTGAGTTTAAGTTCTGCCTTTTTTTTCCTTTCTTTTTTAAAGGAGGCAGTCTAGGTGGAGTAATTTTGTCTTTGCTCAAAAAATCTGAGCACAATTAGAAAGTCAATTGTTATGAAGATGCTTAAGGATGCAGAAATGCAGTTTACTATAAAATACAGTTTCTGATAACGTATCTGTGTGCGTGTGTTTTTGTGTGTGTCATTTTCAGTGAGTTAAATTTGATGTAAGCACTAAAGCAGAGAAGGGTTTGTCTTCCCTAATCTTACCACCTTTACCAGTAAGATTGCTTGATCTAATAAAAAGTTTTATTTTATCCCAGCAGAATTTTCTAGAGTCAAGTGAACTCTAAGGATTTTAAATATCTGGTTTTTGTTCATATTATACACATATAATGTTTACCAAATTGTTTGCATAGGAAACTAGAAAATAATAGAAAATTCTTCGCTCCTGAGGTTTTTGATCCTACTTATATTTAGAGATATCTATTTTTATCACAAGGGGTTTTGGACATGTTTTTCTTGCCACCTCAGGTTAATCTTTTTCTTAAGAAATCCAGATCTAACAGATCCTTCAGTGTGGTGAGGCAATCATCAGAAGCAATGTACACTACAGGGAGAACAGAGGGAGTTAAACATCCAATATTTTATGCAATCCCTCAGTGTAGGTGAACAAACTCTTGGCTGACATCCATCTATCTAATAATGCATCATCATTGCACTAAGCAGAGAGCAGTTGAGGAAAAAGCTGCTGTGATATTTTGCAACATTCTATCACAGCACATTAGCCTGATTTTCACTGGTAATATAATTGTATTGAGGAATGCATTGTACGTTGGTACCTAAAATTGTTATGGTAGCCATTGTAAAGATCACAAGTTCATCCACGGGTTCTAGGATAAATTAGAGGTGGAAATGAATGAGATGAAATGCACATTTTCTTTGCACAAAACTTGAAAACTTACCTCCCTTAAGAGTCCACTTTGAATAATTAGTATTTCCAGAGTTTTTGCTTAAATTAGAACTGTCAGAGTAAATAAAGTATTTTCCATTTCCAAAGTGGACCAATAGTTAGCATTAGCTGGTGAATAAATAGAATCCTCTGTCAGCAGGGGGAAGATAACAGTATCGTGTAAAAACTATAGTAAATTGGAACAACATTCCTTTTTTAGAATTTCACAGAAAATTATCTTGATGGATTTACAGGATCTGAGGTCCTCCAAGATTTTTTGTTTTGACAGACTTGATGGTGATGGGATGGAGTAGATATATGAATCTGTGGAAATAATAGGATCCAATAATATACGTATTTATGGGAAGAAATCTACTAAAATATGCATTTTTCATGAATGCATGTTTTATCCTTAATATTTTGCAGAATGAAAAAGTGTTGCATTTTAATTTAAATATTTTAGTTCCATTTGAGTCTTTTTGCTTTGGAATCTGCTATAATAAAAGTATTTCCCTTAGCAGACTAGTAACTGTCATCTGTGGAAAAAAAAAAAACAAAAACAAAAACAAAAGGACTGAATCTTTCTGACTGTCTTTTCATTAAAGACAGACAAGAAAGGGATTCAGTTAATCTACATATGTTGCTGTAACTCAAATATACCCAGAGGAACATAGGTTAATTATTCATTTATTCTTCTGTCACTTTATTTTGTACATTTGCACTATGATTAATTGTGTTCTGTTCCTTTTGATTAACAGAAAACAGTGATGTAGATGAGGAGACTATGAAGGCAAACTCTCAGGGGTTTATTGGATGTCTCTCTTCAGTGCAGTTCAACCACATTGCTCCTTTGAAGGCTGCATTGCACCACATCAGCTCAGCCCCCGTGATTGTAAAGGGACGCTTCACTGAATCCAACTGTGGTACTTTAACCGGAGCTGACTCAACATCAAGTGAAACAACCCATTCATTTGCAGGTAGCATATGGTTATCACTTGTTCTGATCTCTGAAACAAAATCTAAATAGAATACTCATGACCTGAATTACAACTGTCTTTTTTTTTTTTTTTTTTTTTTCATGTGGGTTACCATCTCAAGAGTAGTTTGAAAAACAATTCTGTTTTATCTGTACTTACTTCCTTTTCTCTAGCCTTTCTCTTTTCCTCTGAATGTTTACATTTTTCTCTTTGTCGCTGCAGAGTATCATATATATCGCTATTCTTCTTTGCATGCTTACAGAGCCACACTACTACCACTGTACCATACTGTACATGAGCTGTAACCATGTGAGAATTTCTGGAAAACATGTCTTCTATTTGTCTGTCATTTTCCTTTTTTTCTGCTGCAGATCACTCTGGACCGATAGATGAGGGACAGCCCTTAGCTAATGCAATCAGAAGTGACTCTGCAATTATTGGAGGTAATAGGGACTATAACAACTCCATAGGAACCTTTTTTTCCTGATAACTGTGAGTCTTTCAATGCTGAAGTGAAGTCAGTTTAGTTTTGCGTGCACAAGGAAACTAGTAAAAAGGCTTTTTTTTTTTTAATTACAAGCGATAGACAAAAATCAAGCATTGTTTAAAATGCAATCAATAGCTCTCATATTTTCTTGTTACATAAATTTATGCCATCGGTATTTCTATACATTGCAACATTCTGCTGAAACATAAGATACTAAGAACAAGTTTCCAACCTGCCTAATGCTAGTGCCTATGAGTTTAAAATGTACTTGGATGTGTTATGACAAATAGCATATGTTTAAATAAGAACAATCTTTGCTCCTTGACTATGGCAAAAAAATACATTTGGCTACACAGTCAAATTCAAAATCTTTAATAGAGCTGAGCAACACAGATTTTTCTTGAGAAAATGTGGTCTAACACTGCTTGAATCAATCCTTTGACAGAATGAAGCAAGTTTCATTCTGGTTCTGCATTTGGAAAGCAAGGTACTCTTGGACAGACTATGGCTTACATTGATTAACAGACTAAAAATAAAATGCATGTTAAAATAATAATAAATAATACCATTTCTCCTCCATTTTCTTACTATTTCTTTTGGCCACTTTTATCAGCTCAAATAGAACTACAAATGATCATCAACAAACTTTTTTCAAAGCATTTACTTTTAACAGGAATAGAGGAAGAACTACATAGAGTTCAGTTGCTCCTAAAGAGAGTATGTTGATAGTCTTTTTTTATGCCTATCAGAATAAGTATGGTATAGAGCTTAGGACAGATATCTTATGTTTAAAGTACAGGACTGACAATCAGGATATGCAGGTTCCATTGCCTTGTCTTTCTGACTGTCCATCCTTAAGACAAGATACACCTCTATTGTAGTGGGGAAGCCTACTAGTTCTGTCTCTTTAACAGGAAAGAAGAGTACTCAAGTGAGCCTCAATAGAGTGAATTTGGGATTGGAGAATCTCAGGGGAATTTTAATTCCTGACACTGGTATTGGAGCAAGTGTATGGCTATGTCAGTTCAGTTTTTTCTTTCAAGGAATATAGTATTGTCTCTCATGACAATCTTCCCCGGTGAGAATTTCTGGTGGTATTTCTCCTCTTGGGAAGAGGTGACAGAAGGAATCTTGTTTCACTCATGAAAATGGTATTTTTGCAGTATAAGTCACTGTTTCAATTTCCATTAGTTACTTCAACAGAAAGAGGGCAGGGGGAGGGAAAGGTGATCCCCTTCATCTTTTAAATTCTGAATAGGTTTCCTTTCTAAGGGTTTTAAAAGCCTCAGCAGACAAATGACATAGTGGGATTTAGTAGAATAAAGCTGCCAAGGCTTCTCACTGAGGATAAAAGCATTTAGGTCTATGCAAGGTGGAGTTAAGATAAGAACCTGCAGTCACCTGTATCTGCCATTTAAATAAAAGTACCTGCTAGGGTCAGTGCCTGCCAACAGCACACTGCGTGGTCAGTGACCTTTAACACGGTAGTGCTAAAGATACTAAATAAGAGGTAATGAAACCTAGAAGCTTCCTTGCTTGTAGAGTGATACTTGAGTCTCTATATTTTTTTTACATTCAAACTTTGAGAATTTTTAGCACTGAATTCAGCGAGGTCAGAATTTAAAAATATGGTTTCTGACTACGTCTACATGTCTAACTTTGTAAAAAATTACTTTGTTGTTTCCAAAGATAAATATTATTTTACATAAGTATCTGTACATAACACTTTATGTTCTAGGTAATTTAGTGTAGGTGGGGATTTTTAAGTGTACTAACAACAAAGTAATTTTTGAACTTCAAGCTACAATAGTTACAGTCTTTTTAAGATAATAATAACTTCACAATTTTATTGTTATTAAACACATTTGGGAATATGCACTCACAATTTTTTCTCTGCTTAACTCTTCTTGTATAAAAGTCAAAATAAAGCAAGCTGTACAATGCTCAGTAAAAGTCTAATGTAAATACCCTTAAATAAATATAACTGAGAATTGTACTGTTTCAGCTACCTCAGATAAGGCAAGTTTATAGAGAAGCCCTTACAGGTGGCATGTATTGTGACTGTGAAACAAAGGAATGACTATTCTACTTAATCTAAATAAGAACCAGATCTACCTAGATTATAAAGTCTATTGCAGAGAAGGAGATACCACTCAAAAAAGTTCAGATCCCTGCCGTTAAGGATGGCTGCTCATGTTAGAGAATGAAAAAAAAGTGACAAATGCTGAATTTTGGATGATTTATTTTTATTTACTCTAAAAGTAACTCTAAGAGACTGCAATTTTTATTTTTCTTGTAGTAGTGGCCAAGTTATGCAACAGATTGTTCCTTCATCTAGTACAGCTGAGCACTGCATTACAACTATTTTCCTGACAGTTTAGAGTTTTTTTCCTCCCTGCAGCCTACTCTTGTTTTCTGCCTCTTTGACAATCACTTTCTGCTTCCCTTCTGTTTCATTTCTCCTCAAATTCCTCTCCTGCTCAACATCTGACTCATGAACTTGAGGGCATGACACCATCATGAGAGGATGAGTGAGGAAGAGAGGAGATGGGCTGGAAGTCTATAAGGTCATGCTTATCTCTATGGGAAGTATCTCTTTCCTTACTGTTCCTAATTGCTGCACTAGGAGCAGCATACTCTGGTAACAGTTCAATAAATCTTAAATAGTTGCCTTTAAAGCTAAGTGCCCATTCCATTTAGTATCTTATGTGTTAGGTATGTGGCACATATGGTACCTGATGAGTCTCCTATACAAAGCTTATGCTCTGGCCCCTTTGCTTTCTAACAGATCAGCTGGAACACCATAATGCAGGTGTCTGTACCAATGGTGATTTTACCCCACCAAAGGGGGCTATTAAAGCTGTTAGAAGAGAAAGCTTGCTCACTATTATCTGTGTAGGCAGGGACTTTGTTTACTTATGAATGTAAGTCATGCAGCATGAAAGCAAAAATTCACCTAGGATGTCAGAACGAGTGACACAAACCTGAAGGGAAGGGAAGACAAGGCAAGGAGTCAAGCCTATATTATTTCACCCTGAACATGAAGTGAGCCTTGTAGTCTTGTAGTATTAACTGGGGTCTGTTCGTTACAATGATGCAGTTACAGAAATGTGAACCCTAGCTAATATAGATCATGAAAAAAAGGAAAACAAAACAAAACACAGAATACCATAATTTTTGAAACTTTTGAATAGAAGACCAGTAAGGGTATAAGCACCAGCCAGTTTCCACTGGAGTCTCTCTGAAAAACTGTTTTACATTTTCTTTTGCAAATTCTCCTCACTAACTGCGTTGTTTAGTCAAAACCAGTCATCTGTGGTCTGAACTAATTTGTGTGGAGCACTAGATACGAATGAGACTAATTAGAATCATAGAATCATAGAATGTTTGGGGTTGGAAGGGACCCCCAGAGCCCATCTAGTCCAACCCTCCTGCAGTGAGCAGGGACACCATTACCCAGATAAGGTTGCTCAGAGCCCTGTTCTACCTGGTCTTGAATGTTTCCATGGATGGGGCCTCCACTACCTCTCTGGGCAAAACCCATTCCAGTGTTTCACCATCCTCATCATAAAGAATTTCTTCCTTATATCCACTCTAAATTCCATGCAACTATTTTTGCTGCAGAGTCTGAGGCTTGGACTTTGTGCTGTACACAACCAGAGCTGATATAGGATCTGGTTCAGAATTACAGCCTGTTCTATTCTGCCTCTGCTCTCCAGATTCCTTCTCCAGACCTGGAGCAGGAGAGCAGATTGGCCAGTGAAAGCCAATGATGGGTCATGTGTCCCTCTCCCTCCTGATGACATTTGGCATCAAAAAGAGTCCTAAGGGACATGAGTGACTGAGGAAAGGGAGAGTCCTTTGTCCAATACTTGTAGGAGTTTAGGAAAAGGAGAAGGTCATAGTAGTGCCCCTTTTGCCATCCATTGTCTGGCAGGAAAGTTCCTGAAGAACAGCTCCTCAAATCTGCAGTGGCTTGAATTCCCAACCTGGCAGAGAGTTAGGGGCTGATGGTGAAGGAGGAAAAGACACCTTATCTACAGTACCCTAAGGCCCCTACTGGTCTTCCATTTAAAGGTTTCAAAAATTGTATTATTTTATAGATTTTTTTTTTATGTTAGTGTGAAAACTTTCAAAACAATCACCACGAAGCTTATGCTACAGTGCTGTTTGTGGTCTGAAAGCAGTTATGGCTACTTATTTCTCAGGTTTCCCTGCAACCTCCTCCCTTATGTGATGGTGTTATTCCTTCTTTGTCTTACTTTCTGGCCCATGAGTTATTACTTGTCTATCCTTTCTCTTGACTTTTTTCTCTTTTCTTCCCCTAGGTGTGATAGCAGTTGTGATATTCATCCTACTTTGCATCACTGCCATAGCCATAAGAATTTATAAAAAAAAAGGCATATACTCAAAAAATGAGGCAAAAGGATCTGAAAATGAAGACAGTGCTGAATCTGCACTGAAAAGTGAGCTCAGCATGCAAAACACAGCCAATGAAAATCAAAAGGAATACTTCTTCTGATTGGCATTCATGATTTAATTTCATATAATAACGTGACAGTCTGACTTTCTTGCTAAGCCAGGGGCTCTTGATGGACAGCAAAAGCTCTTGCACTCTACAGTAAATGCAACAGACTTGAGACTTATTATACTGCATATGTTCAGTCTCAGTGATTGCTATAGGGGGCCTCTCTAAATTACATGCATTCCTTAGCTATTATACCGTAAATGCATTTTATGTAACAGTGAATTAGCTATTGTAACCAATTTCATTGTTGGTAGTTTCCAACTGTTCTGATGTGACCTTCTACAACTGAAGTTTAACGTGCATACTGAATATGATTTTTTGAATGGGAAAATTGTTATGAAGTTATTCCTATCCTTTTCTTTAAAATTTGATTCTGGAATTTTGTTCAAGGTGAAAGGTGGATTCTAGTACTTTGTGTTACTTAAGGAATTCTTCTGTGTTGCATTATAGCGATCCCTCTTACTTCCCCAAAAAGAAAATGCCTTTTGAACTGCTATTGGCTGGTGTCAGCATCTGCTTGTGAGCCATGGAGTCTGATGTCCAAAACAAACTGTACTTCTTTCGCCTGGGATTTGACCCATGTCATCACTATCCCTTCTTTTTGGCAAGCCTAGCAGGACTTAGAACTGAAGGGTGTACAATGTGTTGAAATGCTGTAAAATCTCTTTTGCAGTAGGTTTTCACTTACTGTCAAGTGACGGCACCAAGAGTCTCATGCACGTTCTAGGAATTTTACATAAAACTGGGATCACAAAAGGCAAAATGTTTGCTTGAAAGATCAAGTAATATATTAACAATAGTTAAACTATCATGAGGGAAAACACCAAAGGATGATCAAGGTTATTGTCCCCGGAAAATAGTAACGTTTCTTCTGTCAAGAAATAATGCTCTGTGCACTATCTGCACATATTCTCTGAAAACATTGTATCTATGATCTGCTCCAGACGTCAAGATTAAGTTGTTCTAAATTATAGAAATTATTTATGATTATGATGACAATGGAAGTAGGGCATTTAGTGTCTAGTACAGTGGCTGCTACTTGAATATTTTATGTTCTTCACCCTTAATAGTACCCACCATACTTCTGCGAGATAAGGTCTGACTATACCACTCAAAATTAAACAGATACTTGTAATACTTGCGAGTAAATGAGAGCTATCCATGATATATAAACAAATTATCAGATATGAAGGGTAGGTTTAAGTTCTTTATACAGAACATTTTAAGGTTGCTTTAGACATCTGAAATACCCATGTGGCCTGGTTGGAACATCACAAATTCTAAAGAAGGTATGTGTCTTTTGGAAGGCATATCTGGGAATCAGGCAGAATACCCCAAGGCATTGAACATGGTGCTAGACACCAATATTCAGATAACTGACACACACACAAAGGATTTTTTATTTTTCCCTGGACAGAAGACTGTGTGCCTAGAGCCTGGATCTGAGGAAAGAATGAGGAATTATGTGCCCTTATAGACTTGAGTTTAAAATTTAAACAGCTTTCAGAATTGATTCATATCTGCTCCAATTGAAAGATTTACTCATCTTTCACTGAAGAGAATCAAAGCTAGACCCAAGACTGTGAAGTTTAGAAAATGTTTATTGTAGATGGCCAAGAACATTATAAAGACATGGAAACCCATCATGGTGTGCCAAAACCTTTAATATGTAAATTTCTTTACATAAATGTTAGTTGTAAATATAAATGTCCAGCAGATAACATCTTTTAGAGCTTATTTTCTTCCATCAATCTTGTCTTTCTATTTTCAGAATTCTACAATTCCTTTTCTGCTTTCTTTTGCACAGCTTAAGTTCATTTTTAGAAAAAAAAAGAAAAAAAAAAGAGAAAATTCCTGGAGGCACTGCAATCAGGAATTGTTCAGATTAAGATGCACTGCTTTCTTTTGGAAAGGAGAGAACATAGTGAGGGAATGATGCTCGACTGTTTCCAACAAGTGATGTGGATGAGAATACCCTGTTTTGTGGATGGGGAGTAAGTAGAGAAGATGAAAGCCTCACATGAGTCATGAGAAGATGACCTCGAATCATATGTTTGCTGTTTTGTACCCTCTCATTCTAGCTAGTTACTTTAAAGTTAAAATTATGAACTCCTTCTTTTCTAGGCTCTGACCTAAAACGCATTGAATTCAAGAGGAGTCCTTCTGTGGACTTCTCTGAACTCAGACTCTGTGTCTCAAGAGGCTTTCCCTTCCCACAACAGATTTGTCAATGTGCACTTTTTTGTGTCAATTGTATCAACAAATGCATCAGCAGTGATGAGTCCCAGTTAACTTCACTTTAATCAATGTGGGATGTAGTAAACATGTGGGACAAAACTTGTATGATGGTGGTGATTATAATACATTAGATGAACAAAATGGACATTTTGATTGAACGGTAAAAGACAGACTATTCATATGAGAGTTACCCATATACTAATGTAACAAAACCTGAAGAGCACCCATACCAGGACAAATTGGAAGTATGCAAACCTAACTTTTCAACCACTTGCTTTTACTTCTGTTTCCTTGTTAATTTTTATTGTGTGTCTTGATGGGAAGGTCTCTTCCCTTACTTCATTTTCTTCAGATG
>KL265618.1:0-13537 GCA_000699545.1 Podiceps cristatus | reverse complement strand
CCTATTCCTCAGAATTCTTAAAAGCAACAGGAAAGGAAAAGCTGAGTAAAACCCCTCTTTCACAGACTAATTTAAAAAGGGGGGCGGGGTAAATGCCTGTGTGAATGGCACATTATTTCAGTCAAAGGCCTATTTAAGGCATTTTATTATGTGAAGGATTCTAAGGGGAAAAACAGAAATGGATTTTGTTGAATGCACATCTATTTGCAGATTTGTAGCATACAATAATTATGTCTCTCTGAAGATACAAATGCCCATTTTCCTCCATAGGAAGAGTGATCATATATTCGTCACCTGAATCCAAAATACACAGGTTCATACACAGGTTCATAGTCAATGAAGCAGTATTTTCCATTACTTGCTGCATTTCTATGGGTACAAAAAATGGTGGCACTGAAGTGCGCTGAGACGACATACACCATTGTGCTGTCCCTTTTCTGATTCTCTATTCCAATGTGTGACCTTTCACCTCTCTGTTAATAAACACTTTTTAAAATAAAGTGAGGAAAATATTTTTTAAAAAATTTGTATTAAAAAGTTTAAAACTGACAATATACTGATTTTTTTTAAAAAAAAAACCCCAGTAAAAATATGTAGAAGTGCACAGAATATATTGGTGAGTGTGGTTATTTATAGATGTTACTGAGTGCTAATGTAACAAATTTACTGCATATTGACACATTTTCCATGGCAAATGTATTTTTTCTTAAGTACACTAGAAAATAAATAACAGCATGTATGCTGGTACTTTGTTAAAACTTTGTGTAGGCGCTAGTTACAAAGGGCTTATAATTATTTATGTACTGAACATTTAGTGCATAAATATGATTTAGGTTTTGGGAAAACATTTTCCAATACATCCACTGTTGTGTAGATGAAGAATATGTAATAAGCTAAGTGAACAACTTAACATGAAATGTACTAACAGTCAAAATAAATTTATAGCACCCTTATTCATGGCTGTGATGTACAAAGAAAAAAGTGTGTAACTGACAAAATAGGCAGAATTCTTGGGAGGAATTAGCTCCGTAGATTAGAGTACACAGATTTAGATGCCAGGAACCTTGCCGCACCAGGGTGAGATAAAATCAGAATATGCAGCTATTGCAGGTCAGTAGAGGATCAACAGGAAAATATCCTTTTGAAATAAAATTAATTACCTTGAGAAGTAATTGTAACAGTTTGCTCCTGAGGCAGAGTTGTAGTTATATAAGCCATATGATGTGACAGGGGAAGAATGTTCTTTGCAACAGAAAAATATTTGCTAAGTCAGAAAACTTAATGCTGAAAAAGCATGTGCCCTACTCTCTGGGGTGCAATGCACATTCTCTAGAGTGAGCGTGCAGAAATAATACATAATTTTATCAAGCTGATCTCCTAATTCTGCAGCCAAAAGTATAATGAATCCATAGTGGTTTTGATCATTTAATGAGTTTGTGCATTATCAAGAAAGAATAAAAACAAAAAATCCTACAGAAATTAGAGCTGGATAAAAACATACAGGTGTGAAGGTACTGAAGTAATTTCGGTGTTTTTTTGAAGGACACATAAGAACGCTTAAAAGAGTAAGAAAAATAAATGAACTGCCCTTTAAATTTACTCTTTTGAGAACCTTCTCTTCGGGCTTTTTGGGGGTGACGGAAGGGATTTAATGGTTTATGTACAGATAGAGCTAATAGGAGAAACAGGAACAAATGAAAAAAAGGTGCTTATAAACTGTGCTTTGCTAAGAAGCCGTGCTCATCTCCGTTCTTGAAAGGCTGTCTGAAAAGTAAATTTTGACAAGAACTGCTACTGATCTTTGTATACATTGTCCATACTTCCTGATCTTTGATCTTACCATTGATAAGAAAGGAATCAAACATCGCAACTGCATTGCAGAGAGATGGATGCCTTTCCTTTGAACTCTGACATAAAATATAATTTAATTTCATATGAATTTCTAACTTCCATCTATGATGGCATTCTGATGTTGCAAACATTTTATATAAATAACATTAAATAAATCATTCCTAAAGTCCTTATTAGGTAGTGTGGTAAATCCTCAGTAAAACTCTCCATAAGCCTGTGGACAAATGCTCACACACACACGCACGCGTGTAAATAAGCTATGTAGTCACAGCTAAGATTCTTTAGACTTTGCCATTTTCTTTGTGTTATGTCAAATACTGAAAAACAATTCAGAGTTCAGAAGGACCACCCTCACTAATATTGGAAAAATATTCAACCCATTTCACAAAATATTTAAGACTTAACAGGGGTGGTTTTTTTCAAGGAAAAAAATAAATTAAAAAAAAAGAGCTTGCAATTTCTTCCAGAACAGTAAAATGTAGACAACCAGACTGCTGACTGGAAAAGAAAAGGCTATAGCCCCTCTCACACAGGGACAATGCAGTAGTAGGTTCCTCTTTTTTTTTGTCCCTTCCACTCTGTCATCCCCCCTGCCTTTTTTTTTCACCCCCTAGTTACATCTAGGACTTGAGAAATCATTTGACTGATAGCAAAATAAAGTCTTTCACAGACACACACACACACAATCACTACACTGAGCAGTATATTTGAACTACTGTCCAATATGTGTCTTGGAAAAACACAAATCTGTTAACAATCTTTTAACGAGCTAATATGCCCTTTACCAATTCACTTGAAGTGTACATCTCCCAGACAGTTAACTGACTTTTAGGAAGCATCAGGACTTATGCCTTCAGATTAGGTGAGATGTTGGGAATCAATGAAAGCCTCTTAAATCTGCAGAAGAGAAACACCTACTCAAAATCCTTCTGAAGTCCAAGAAAATTAAAGAGGGAATGTCAATGAGTTACATCAGATTTCACAAGTATACGTTTATCATCAAGAACCAAGTGATAACAGCATAAAAAGAACTATTAAAATAATATACATAGTATTCAGCAAACTGATGGATGCCAGATAGGACTTCATAACCTTTGTATGTTATACTTTTTAATATAACATAGTCTTTGGGTCTTCTAGCTTATTCTGATATATGCAAGAACTTAGTATTTCAAATACAGTGCGACGGAGTCTATGAACTGATGATTTTTTATTTTGAAAAGCAGAAGTGCCTTGCAAGCAATTTATAAGGCCAATGTTCATTTAACTGAAACTAGCCATCATAAAATCTTCTGGATTAAAAAATAAAGGTTGCAAAACCATCCCTCAATAAATAATATAAATTCGGTGTTAGATGCCTGTTTATAAATCATTTAAGTAATTATCAGACTTTCAGCACACTTCTGCAAAAACTTGGCTTGAGCTCTGAGGAGCCCAAGAATATCTATTGCACCCTTAAGTGCATGGCCTCAAAATAAGACATTAAACTTTATACTCCATTTGTTCAATAAGGAGAAAATACTGAAATTTTGACTAGCTTGCTTTATTAATATTCGTGAAGTGCTTTGAAGATGGAAGCCTTGATATAAATGGACAGTATCATAATAGAAACAAAATTCTATCTTTTACTTAGCAAATAATATTATGGTAAGTAACATTAATTATTGGGGGGTTTTTTTTTTTTTTTTTTTTTTTTTTTTTTTTTTTTTTTTTTTTTTCCAGTCAGGAATAATAACATTTTCCTGTTCTTTTATGCATAGAATGACACATGAATAAAAAAGAGAAAAACAGACCTTGGACTATTTGATGTAGCATAGATTTGATTGCATGTCTTCTTTTATCAGCAAATTAGAGCTCAGAACATTTTCATCTAACCAGATGGGTAATAGTTGAAGTAAACAAGATAGATATCATACAGATAAACACAAAACATGGATTATAACAACACATCTACATTCTTACAAAATGTCTCCTGCTAATTGATTAACTCAAAGGGAACATCACGTGTATATATTTAAAGTGTAATTCCTGGATAATTCTTAGTAGCTTTGGCTGCTTCATTAATTCTGTTTGCTGCTATTTTTAATTACCACAGTTACTCTTCCAACCACCAGCAACTGCAAGTCTTGCCATATTTTAATTTTTAGATGACAGGATTTACTGTGTTCTAGTACCTTAAAACCTATTGCACATATAAATACTCCTTACCTACACTAAATGATATTGTGCATTTATTAACATGCATGTTCAATATGAAATAGCAAATCTAAAAGTAAACTTATACTGGTTTGGGGTTTGGGTTCATTTTTCATTTGAGGTTTTTTTGTCTTTTTTTACTGTCCCTCCCAATAACAAAGAAAGGGTTGTTACTTTTAGCTTAATCACATAGTGGTTGTGAACAAAGTATTTTGAAAGGGTGCTACAGCATATTAATATTTAGTTTTGAAAACTATAGACACTCTTAGTAAGAAAACATTCAGAATTTTTTAATAGTTTCAGCCCCAAAACACAGCCTCTCTCTTTTTAAATGAGAATATTACTAAACACTGCTTATATAATACAACTTTTTTTTTTCCCCACTGTATTCAGTGGCTCTTGAAATAGAGGTTTACACCATCTCAAGAACAGTAACCACTCAATCATGGTCCCCTCACCATGGAAATTCAAAAAATTTACCTGTAAAATAATTTATATTTACGGATAGGGTCAGGAAGTCCTTTAGCAGTTTTTTACTGCAAAACATATGGGGCCTTATTCTTGCACAGCAAAAACTCTACATGAAATTAAAATTTCTGTGGATTGTTTAGTGTCATGATCTGTAAATCAGAAACTCATATTTGAATTACTGGTGTTGTGTTACTATGATTTTGTCTCTTTGATGTTCAAGTTCATAATATGTGCATGTCTAATTCAGTGTCATTTTTCATTAATTCATGTCAAAAACATAAAAATACTATGTTTCAGGTGTCTTACAGATAAATCCTAGTAGAAAGTAGTGGTTAAGTATAGAATAGTATTTAAAAATGTGTCATATATTTATTTACATTACTCATTGATAAAGTTCATTTATTTTTACAGAATATAATGTGATGGATTTATGATTTATTTCTGGAACAAATAATGGGGATAAAAGAGCAAAATGCATAGAAAAGGAGAAGAATATAAAACAAGAATTCTCTTTGTTGATAAAACTGTTTTTATAAAAGTCCTGAAAATTTGTTTTTGTGATACCCTTGTACAGCTATTTTTCAATTCATATGAAGTGTTTATTTAGGATCATGTTATCAAGCACATCTCCTTTCAATTATTTCTTTTGTAAAAAAAAGCTAACAGTAATTTTAGTTTCAAGCTGATCTCTAGCTGTCTGTTTGCCTCAATAAAGTATTTCAACCTGTAAATTAAGCACAGCATGAAATATCTAGTATGTACCTTCTCTTTGCAAAATAATAGCAATTATTAAGTCTCCTGAAATAGTAAGCTCTTTGAGTGTCTAGAGTTGCCTTGACAGTCTTATTTTATAATTACAAGTAAACCTATTTAGCTAGAATCTAATTAGGAAAGCAATAGTAAATGCTTGTTATTCAGTACTCTAGAACGGCTAAGTGCTACATTTGAGAAATGAAATGTTTTTTAAATGAGTCGAATAATGCATATTATGGTGGTAATGCTGCCCTGTTCAATTCCCGCTTGCCCACTGTGGCACTTACTAGTGATTAACAGTCATTTCTCCATTACTAGATTCAACCTAGGGTTCTGTAGTGTACTGTAACAGTATGCCATAATTGTATTCACATATAAGGTTGCTGGCATAGAGGTTGCTTTTCCTTTAGGTGGCTGCTGTACCGTTAGTTAGCTCACAAGAGGTCAGGTCTGTGAGCCTTCCCCAGCACTGTCAGCCAGCACGGCTGTCCTGTTTCACCTTGTTCAACTGTGTCCCACCAAACTGTGTGCATTTCAGTGCCTCTGGACTGAATTCCTGGGAAAAAAAAAATCCTGTCACCTCTCTTTGGTGCACAGGTCCCCCTGTGCACCCCCCTGAACAGCGCGATCCATTCTAGCTGACCAAACATCACCAGTCATCTGGTGCTTCTCTGCAGTTCTAATCCCAGCTGGAAGCTGGGAGGAAGTGTGCATACTACTGTTTCTACAGGACATAACATTGCAAGGTCACCTGCAGAAGCCACATATGAATATACGTAGCCTGGATACCTTTTCTTATTACATGCCCAATAAAAAGAACAAGAAAGTCAAGTCTAGCAACTTTTACTGGGGCCCCAGAAAGGAGGCGCACAACCTGACAGGCCGTCAGCAGGGAGGCTGCAGTGCGGGCTGTGGCTGACAGTGACCTGGTCTGCCCAGGCAGCTGAGAGGGAAGGCACAAAGGAGGAGCAGGAGATGATGGTTTCTTTTCCTATAGCTCAGCTAAGTACAGCTCTGTCCCTGTAACTGACAACCAGTAGCGGCAGAGCAATGATGCAATACAGCCTCCGATGAATGTGTGACACAGTAAGTAAAGTACATTTGGTGGCAAGTTATAGTTCTTTTGTTACCCTCGAATTTCCAGTTTGGCATGTTATTATTTAAGAAATCTGTGTGCGATTCTCTCTATTCATTGGATTAGGTCAACAGCCTTACAGCATGCTAGCTACTTTACCTCCTGCTGAGGACTGAGACATCTCACTCAAAACTGTTGGCTCTTGCTCCAAGACAAAAACATCAGTGTACCTGGCTCTACTATAGAGACAGACACATGAGGCAAGAAAATAATACCTCATAATGCCTTAAGAACTTGCTCCCAGACATCAGTCACTCTCCCTCAGACATGATAAACAAGATTTTCAAAAAGACTTATGTTGATTCAGGGAGCAGGTACACGCTCGACATTCTAGACAAAATTCCTAAACATTCAGTTCATAGAAATAATGAATGGTAGAGATCAGAAGGGACCTCTAGAGGTCATCTGGTCCAACATTGCTGCTCAAGCAGGGCCACTTGAAGCTGGTTGCCCAGGACCTTGTCCAGATGGCTTTTGAATATCTCAAAGGATGGAGACTCCACAACCTCCATGGACAACGTCTGTCAGTGCTCAATCACCCTCACACTAAAAAACTGTTTCCTGAAGTTCAGGAGGAACATTCCATGTATCAGTTTATGCTCACTGCCTCTTATACCGTCACGAAAGGGCCTGGCTCCATCTATTTTACAGTCTCTTTTCAGGCATTTATATACATGGATGAGGTTTCCCCCTGAGCCTTCTCTTCTCCAGGCCCAACAGTCCCAGCTCTCTCAGTCTTTCCCCATGGGAGAGACCTCCAGTTCCTTAATCATCTTCATGGCCATTTCCTGGACTCTAGTGCTGAGGAGAGGGGGAAGGATTACCTCCCTCAACCTGCTGGCAATGCTTTCTCGAAAGGAGCCAGGACACTGCTGGCCTTCCCTGCAGCAAGGGCACACTGCTGCCTCACATTCAACACGGTGTCCACCAGCACACCCACATTGTTTTCTGAAAAGCTGCTTTCCAGCTGGATGGCCCCCAGCATATACTGGTGCATTGGGTTTTTCCTCCCCATGAATGGAGTTTGCATCCATAAAGTGCTCCTGTAAATGGATTAGATATTTTGAAAATCACACCATTAACATTGTAAACATCATTAATCAGTCAAATTTCTTCAGAAGTCTTAAAATGTACCTGCTGGTACTTCTCGGTATTGTTGCTTGAGGGACTCACTAGTATCCATTTTATTTTTTTACTCAAAATGGCAAAATTTAGTTTATTGTAGAATAATCAGAGGCTATAAAAATACCTAATTAGGTTATACAAAAAGATAGTATTTCAGCAAAAACTATCAAAAGAGATCCAGTAATAATTAGATTTCAGAAATATTTTTGCTGATGTTTTCCTTCTAGATTTGCCCTATGTCTGTGTGAAACTGAATGGTAGAGTGAAGAGTAATATTCTTCTTTTTATTTTGACTGTGATCAGATCTCTAGCTTTTCATTTTCTTTAAAGAGGGAGCTTCTCAGTTATGTGGCTGCATGAGATCCAGGGAACAGTGTTAATCAAATAGCCGCTACCTTTTTTCTTTATGTAGATTCTAGATGTCAGGCTTTCCCTCACCAGTAGCTGTTAAAATAGAACTATGGCAATGACAAATCAAAACATATCACATCATATTGCTTTTTTTCAGTATAATTTGTAAAAATGGTCGTCATGCTGTAAGTTCTGGATTGAGTTAGTTTGTGAATACATTACATATATCAAATTTTATGGCATTGTTTCAACATAATATAAAATTATATAGACTACAATAAAAGGAAAAGTGGCTTAGAAGCCCCGTTGAAAATAATCAGAGCAATACGTAATAATAGACTGTCAAATACATATATATCTTTAGGATATACTCAGTAACATGAGGTCAAAGAACAAAAGACTTTGAAATAGATATTCAATACTCTAACAAGGTTCAAGACTCAATTTGTTTTTAAAAATATCATTTATGCTAACAAATCAGTCATATCATTTCTCAAAAAAAATGCCACAACAGAAACACAAACTATCTGGTACAATGCAAATAGCTTGCAGTACAGTCAATATACATACAGAGCTAAGGAGATTAGTATATCTGATGGCTTAACAATTTTAACAGTGCATTTCCCTAGGTCATGTATTCTTTATTTAATACATCATTCTTTCTGCATTTTTATTGGATGTTTGTTCTATTACCTATAGTCTGATAGAAAATTCAAACTGTCTACATTATTATTTTTATCTTAGTAGTGGCAAGAGATTCCAACTTAGACAACAAACCTCTTGCAGCAGTGGAAAAATACACACACATGCAGACATGCAGTATGAGATGGATACCGTTTAGAACAGCCTGTCTACCAAATGGCAGACATGGGCAGAGTAAATGAATTGGCCAAAACACAGGAAAAACTGGCAAGGCTGGAATTTGATCCCATTACTCCATTTCTTCTCTTTAACCACCAGCTCAATTTGCCTCCACACAGAAAGTTTTTGATTTGTGTTATACAGGTATCATCTCCTCTAATCCAATAGACAGGAGATGCAATCCAATTGCACCTCATTTAGTGCAATATAATTACAATAATAATACATTGGAGTACCTTGGGAATTTACCGCAAGGTTTCTGCTTGTAATTCACGATTTACTCCTCTAAACTCGACTTATGTGATATCAAGTTTTATACCTGGCCTACTATGGGAATGAGAGCTTAAAACCACCAAGAAGGTGTCAATAGCAAAACTGTTGTTGCTAGCACAGTAATATCAGTTGTTCCTGATTTTTCTAATACATACCGTAGACATTGGTTTGCTCTGTGTATGTATTTTCAGATATATATTGCTAAATGTGAATCTTTAAAAGAAAAAATGTTAAAATAATTATTCCTGAAGTGCATGTGAATGTGTATGTTACCGAAAAGGGGATCTGTTAATCAAACCATTCTGGATAATTTATTTTATGTATAAGAGGTTTACGTTTTCAAATACAACATTGCTGGGTTACCTCTCCTACCATCTATAATAATAGTTTTCTTTTCCTAATGTAGTTCACAAGCAGTTGCCCCTGACAGCTGACCTTGCCTGTGGGTGTGTTCTAAGACCTGCCGGCGATCCTCTTTGGAAGTGCTCCCTGATGAAAAGCACTAATGAAAACTAACTAAAGTCTTAATCAGTGCCATCCTGAGCAAAGCAAGACTGGGCAGCCAGCTCAGGATGCCAGTTCTCAAGCAGTCAGCACCTAGCCTTTTTATCTGAAGTTATTCTGGCCATCTGCACATTCAGAGCAAAAGAAGGAAGGCTAAAACCGATTCAGATGTACACTTTCATCGCAGGGTAGTGAATATATAAAAAAAACAGTGGAAAACAAGAAGTATTTATAATACTGCAAGGCTGGTGGAAGTAACACATATTTAATAAATTGCCAAGTATTGCTATTTAAGATCTAACATATTTTTATTGTCTCATGTATTTGGCTTGCATTTTTAGTGTTTCCTCCTTTAAATTATTTAAATTTGTTATTTTTCATCTGCATAATTATTCTCAGACTGATTTCAAAATTCTTTGCTCATGTGGAATTGCTGAGCTCGAGTATAAACCTGGTACTTAGAGAATCACATAGGGCACCTCTACACATTCAGTCCTTGAGTTTACACAAGTATATTTTTAGTTTTGGAAAAGACTTCCACGTGTCCACCAAAGTAATCTTTCTTTCACCAAAGAAAAATGCAAGATAGTCACTATAAAATAAAATACATTCCTCCACATTGCCTTTCAATAAGTATGGAAGATTAATGAATATCATCACATTTCTTTTTTGGAGACAAAAGAGATAAAGTTTCTGTTAACCCAGATTTCAGTCAATATTAGATGACATCCTTTCAATACTCTGGTAAAAACATTAAAGTTCAAGTTATGGATCATGTATAAATGTATAAATGTATAAATGACTACGTTAAGTTGACTCCAGTTGATGAGACTGTCATTTTTTACAGCTTCCTGTCTATACATTGTGCTTCAAATGTGCTTTAAGGTTTCTGTTTCCTATAAACTAATGTTTTAAAGGAAATACACAGTCTGAAATGAGTAAAATTATAAATAAAATTTTAAAAAGTTAAAATACTTTTTAGGTATTTGTCTTTGAGCTAGTAAATTTTTCCTCACACCTCTCTATCAGTTTACTATGTTGTCTAAAATGTTATTCAGTCTTAAATTGACAAAAATGACAGAAGTTAAACTGAAGGCATGCAGAGTGTTATATATACAAAGCTAGCAAGGAAA
This sequence comes from Podiceps cristatus, assembly GCA_000699545.1. Lineage (NCBI taxonomy): Eukaryota > Metazoa > Chordata > Aves > Podicipediformes > Podicipedidae > Podiceps > Podiceps cristatus. The sequence continues at coordinate 2,884 of KL265618.1, read as the reverse complement.
AAATTAAATAACCTCTGCCTTTTTTTTCGTAATTTTATGTGAAGTATGTAAACATTTTATAAACTTGTGTGAAATCACTTGAGAACAAGCAAGCCTATGTATGATTGAGTTAACAAAGTGCCTTCAATTTATGAAAAAAAAAAGATAGGCACATTTTCATGGGGTATAAAATTTCCTTTAGAGTACCTACAAATATATCTAAGTGTACTTAAACCTGTAAATTTCATAAAATAGACATCAATAGCTTAAAAAGTGAAGTTCTTTGCTAAATAAACCACTTAAGAAATGATAGTGACACACAGAAAAAGAAATGCATCAGAAGAAGAATGAAATGTTTATCCTAATGCCTAGATTTGTTATACTTTAATGTCACTTTATATAATTTGATCCTTAAACTCATTATACTTTAATGGTCTGACCAGTAAGCAAGGAGACTCTTAATAATGTGTATAACTATTCTTGCCTATTTGTGTTAAGGTTAAGCATTTCAGCTGAATTTTCTAAATCTGTATGTAATGTTTCATTCATGTATATAAATGAAGAGGTAACTCCAGTCATAAAGTAGTCTTTAGAATATGAAGACAAAAAACTCTTATACATTCCAAAAAAAAAAAAAAAAAAAAAAGTCACACCATTGGTTTGACTAACAATCTGTCAACTTCTAAGAAGTACATATATATAGGGTTTTAGACTAAGGTTTTTATACTGTGAGAATCTTCTTTATTGAAAATGAAGTTGTCAGGAGTTTATGCATCTATCAGCTGAAAGAGTTCCTTGGAATCAAATTATTGAAGCAGTTTTAGTGACACCCACCACCAGCTGTAGCACTGAGCAGGAGGACAAAGTCTGGAAGAACCTCTTTTCTGGGATCTAAGGCCTCTCTTGGTGTCTGTATTCAGTTAATTGAAGACAACAGACTCCTGTGGTAGCAAGCAATTGATATGACGGGTAAGAAAGAGGAAGAGGTGGTCAGGTGGCTGCTGCCATTCTTCATTAGGCCTATCAGAGCTGGGTATCACTCTTCCCAACATTACAGCTGTGGCTTTAAAAAGTGAAACAGTTTTTAGTGGACACCCCCCTCCCCTCCGAAATTATGAAAGTAAATTTCTTACTTCCTACATCAGAACTCAGTGCAGAGAAGAAACAAGCAAAGAACTGATTTTGAAGGTTTTTTAAGGAAAAGTTAGTGTAAGAGATTATAAGAAGCAGGTGTACTAAGTTCAGAGACAGAGAGTAGAATAAAAAATTAACAGCCTGCTAGGTCTATTTAATGAAGGTTAAAAGTTCCCAATTTGCAAAAGAAAAACTTGCAAAAGACACAACACAAAAAAATTTCTCTCTTTAGGATTTAATTGCCAAAGTCTCTTCAAGACCTCAGCAATATACAGTCATATAAATTTTATATATCATAAATATATTATGTAAAGTACTTCAAGTCCTATGGTGTCTTGTTTTCTTGCCCCTACTGTGCTTTTCTTTTGCCTCACTTTCACTACATCAAAGGCAAAATATTTTCTGTTTCCTCACTTAAAAGCATTTTGTGGTTAGAGGAGGCATGATGATTTTGTAACTTTCTCTCACTAAAATAAAAATCCATCCTTGCCTCAGACCCCTAAAAAAGGGAGAGCTTTATTTTGAAAAATGCATTCTTTCCCTGCAGCGCTCAGTGTGAGTTCTAATGGAATTTCAAGTTTCTTAATACCATTAAGTTTCACTGTTTCTTATACAGAATGAAACTGTGAAAAACACCTTGTGAGGACAGGTTAGACAGAGTCCATATGTAAAAGTAGAAAGCGACTGTTTTGTTTGTGAAGTAGTACCAACAAATACCATTGTAACACTTAAGCATACAAACATATAAAGAAAAATATCATAGTGATATGACTATATTATTCACTTTTTATTTAGTATTGGCTTATTGTAGTAAGAGCTAGAAAACACACATGGTAAAACTATGATAGCATAGATTGTAAAGATTCTGTTGTTAGCAGTGCAGCATGTGCTGCTAGTATTCTCCTAAAAAACAGCACCAAAACCAGGTTTTTCTCAGTACTGTTTCCAAGTTTTCAAATATATAAGAGCAAAAGCCAAAGCAGCATGTCATGGTATAAGGCAAGAGGGAGATGATCAAGGTAGCAGTTCAGCTGACTGGTTCACTTGCTTGCAGTCAGAACCTTTTTCCTGTTATCAGAAGTGTTCACTGCCCCAGAGCAGACCTTGGAAGTAAGAACAGAGGTCACTGAGCTGCCTGTAGGGAACAAAAAATAATCTAAAAATAAAGCTAGGCTTTCAAACACTGCTGCTTCCTAGTGGAGGTTTGTCTTTTAATCTTACATGTAGCACAGCTGTCTCTAAAAATTTCTTCTACTAATTTTCTCTTGTACTCAAAAAATCTAGGGGACTTTGAAAGCTCACTTTGAAAGCTTCATTATGTTGAAAGATAATGTCTAAAAAATAAAACCGGACTTCCAAATTTCATCATTTATATGAATTTTGGAGACAAAGGCTGAGATTTTGGTCTAGCCAAATGCGATGCTACACACAATCCTAATGGGCTTCAGAATAAAACCTGTGTCAGAGAGCACAAGCAACTGAGAATATGTGTTTGCAAGTCAGTAATGTGTCCCTGTCTTTGGACTTTCTAGAGTTATTAGGGGAAGAAAACATTAATAAAGGATGCCACAGCTGAGGATATTATATGTTAATGCTGAGTCAAAGTTCATGTTACAAACATACAGTGGTAGTTGCAAATATGAAAGTATTTTAGTCAAAATTAAGCAGATACTAGCATATTTCCAGCTGTGCGGTGTATAGTTTACAAACTCTCAGGCAGTAGGGAAAAAAAAAAAAAAAAACACAAAACCCTGCTGTGCTGTCATGGATC
>KL265617.1:17868-29206 GCA_000699545.1 Podiceps cristatus | reverse complement strand
GTGTAAGGGAAAATGCTGGCTTTCTTGTGACACATAGATGTGATTTTTTTTTTTTTTTTTTTTTTTAATATATTGAAAACGGCACTCTTATTTTCCCTGCAGTATTAGATCAGTAAAGTGTAATTGTGTAAGCTGTTCTTTTATAACTTCAGTTTATGCACTCTTCTAGCCCATGCCATCCGTTGGTTAGAAGTGCAATCCATCTTCTAAATTGCAACCGGTCAGAAGTCTTTGGTTCTTCTTGTGGGGGGCCTTATTTGAATTCACCATTCAATGCTTTGAGCACAATATTCCCATGAGTTCTGAGCACATTTAGGCAAAAGTGGAGAAAGGTACCAGTCTTACTGGTTCATTGCTTTGGGCTGGTCAACTGTTTTGCTAGGAGACAAGAATAAGCCCCCAAATACAGAAACTTCTTAGTTTTATTTAAACACTGCAATGAATTCTGGGGTGTGCATTCCCCAGCTATTCTTACTATTTTAAACTAGGATAGAGGCAACTGATGGTCTACAAACAGAGTGCTGAAACATACAGTTTCCTGTAGATCTATCTCAAGATGTAACAACTTTCCCAATTAAAAAATATGGAAGGTCATGGTCAGTCAATTGCACGGGTTTTTTGGTGTTAAATAACAGACAAAATATATGTTGTAGCCTGACTGTTAGGGATGTAATTAGTTGTTCTTTGCCGTGCTCAGCTGCTTGTTTTCATGAAACTTGTACAGATTTAATATTTTTAGGTCATTAACCATTTATCAAATTTAGTTGAATTTTGCCACTGGATTCCAAATCACTGCGAGGAAGCGGGACAGATCAACAAAGGCATCTGCACTGCTGACTACAGCTCAAAGGTCAAATCATAAACTCCTGTTAGACTCCTATCCAAAGAAACATCTCTTCTTGGATCTCCACAACCACTTTGAAATGACAACTGACAAGAACCAACGCTGTGCTCTATGAAGCTGGTTATTGCAGACGTGCAGTGGCCGGTGAAAATGTGCTTAAATCTACTTACTGCAGGATAGTTTCAGCTTTGCAAGATTGTCACTGCACTATCGCACAGTTCTGGGCAGAGCTCTGCTGGCAGAATTCAAGTTAGAGCTGCTGTATTAGTGCACCCACAAAAACTCCCCCTAAACTCTTCAAAAAGATTTGTAAATGTCTCACCTCCCTCTGACATGGCAGCTGAATTGTACTTGGTTTATATCGTTCTTTTCACACTGTTAGCAGTAGATACTGTGAGAACAGAAATATGTCCCCAAACTCGTAGATAGACAAAATTCCTTTGAACTTCCTGACTTTCCATATCCTAATGGTACCTGCCTATGGTGTTAATAGCCCCAACTGGACCATGCATGATTGTTAAGCCCTGTGAACAAATTATGCAAGGTCAAACAAGGGTTGCATTCATCTTGTCTTTCTCTAATGCCCTTCTCTAAGCTGAATTTATGATCTGGTTTTGTTTGAAAAATTTCCATTAGGAAACTGATATTTTCAGGAAGGAGAGTTTGAGTATTGCTAGTAATTATTTTCCAGGATCAAATTGTTGAGGATCAGCAACATAACTATAAACTATTTCAAGGGAAATTTCTTATAAAACATTCTGTTTCATTGGATCATGTCCTTCTGAAGATATAATCACAAAGAAAATATAGCTAAAATATAAAAACTTGATACTTACAGGGATTTGAGTTTAATTAGAAAATCAAACTGGTCTATTTGTATTCTCTTGATTGGGTTGTAAGACAGGTTCCTGTAAAGACAACATTGGCATAAGTAACTTTGTACATCTTCCTTAAAGCTTGTTCCAAAGTCAAACTATGTCATCCATTTGCTTTTCCAGTCCTGTAGGAAGGACTTGGACAATTGGCAGTTACCACTGCAACCGGTAACATTCATTTAGTGTTACTCAGCTTGCTACACCAGTGGAGAGAGGAGTCAGGTGCTTCGCAGGCACGTTATTGCCACATACACACACACTCACAACTGCCTCCCCCAGCCCGGTGCCTCAAGGTTTTGACTATAGAAATGTTTAGCTGTTAAACTTCCTGGAATTGTTTTTCAAGTGAAAGAACCTAGCCGAACTGCATGCATTTAGAAATGAATTACAATTTATTTTGTGAGTTGCTAAAATCTATCTTTTCGTAATCATTCATGTGAGTTCAAGAAGAGACAGAGGCAGTGGAATCTAAAAATAGACATTAATGTTAGTTGCTATCAGTCTGTGCAAGAGCATTTCTAGGTACATCCCCTTTTTCTTCTCCCTACAACTTTTTCTTATGTTTTCATTTTGCTATTGTAACTAAAATACGCAAACTGAATAAATGCAGCTGTACACACTTGGTCGCTCCAGTGTATCACGATGGCTCCCAAGAATGCTGGAAAAGCACAAAAATAAGTTATTCTACATACTACCTCCTCTCCTCCAGAGAGGTCTTCCATGTTGTGACTAGTGCCTCTTTCAGATGATGTGAGATATATTGGGACTTTCCAGCAGCAGCATTTGAGAATTTGCCTATATACAGGTCATTGGAAAAAGAGGGAATGTCTGGTTTTATGATACCTTATGCTCTTTTGGAACTTTTTCACAGGAAAAAAACAGTTGCAAACAAGGTATCTATATGATGGTCTTACATGTTTATGATCTATTTTTAGAGCCAAATCCTGATACCACATTAAACATCCCCACCAAATTATTAATTTCTCATAATATAGCTAGCATAGCTCATTTTGTAGATACTAATGAGATCTAGAAAAACGTAGAATTTGAACTTGCTGTCTTTTGAGACATGAAAATACACATATTTTACAAAACTCTTCTGGGCAAAATATTATATGGAATTACTTTTGGGATAAGTATTTCTTAGGCAGAGCTTAAATGTCGCATACAAACAAAGATGCTCTTTTCTTTCCTAGCATTCATGACTGAAAACATATCGAATGATTAATATACAGTTACATATAATAATAATCAAGAATCCTTACAGTTGTGAAAGCTCCTTTAGATCCTTAAATATATATGGAGGAAGTGATTCAATCTTGTTGCTAGCCAAATCTCTGCAGAAACAGCCACAGGTAGGATACAGTAAGTTCTTACTAGGCTTAGTAATTTTACCGAACAGTTTTTCACTTTCAAGACACACAGTTTTATTCCATTTGCCAAATAGGATATTATTTATTACATAGGTTATCAGAAACTTGGACTATAAAAGGATGCTGTTGAAACAAGGTGGGAAGCTAGATCCATCAGATCTCTGTCTAGTTAGTTCAGATATACCATTAGATACATAATTTATTATTGTTTTCTTTACATCCAAAAAGAAGTCGAATACCCTTAACTTGAGTTGTAGGAGCTTGGAAATAAATTAAACATATTGTTTCATGATAGGAATTCTTTCACATGGGCTAGACAGCCCATCTTTCCCTTAGTTCTTCTCTCTACCGTGCTCTTTATTTTCACTGAACGTAAATCCTAATAACTGTGGACAGAGGAGTAAAGGGCACATGAATTTAGACTGTGGTGGTGGAAGATTAATAAATATTATTCTATTCAGGGAACATAATGATCTTGTGAGTGAAATAAATTATATTCTTGATAAAGAGTATGTATTTTATTGATTATTTCTTCCCCGTAAATATCTAGGAAAAAAACCCCTCAAGGATGAGTGCTGTCTCCAGAGAATGTTATATGAAATAGAATTCATGATAAATGGTATTTGCAATATAAATGATAAAACTTTGTGAATTGCTGTACAAGTAAGAGAAGAAATCAACTCACAATTCATCTAACATCTGGAGAGAAGAAAAGCCGTTTTCATTTAAAGAGCTGATTTTATTTCGTCTCATCACCCTAAAAGAATAAAAGAAACTTATGTTGCTGCTTCTTGACATCTATTTCGTCATAGAGAAAACTTTTTTAAACTTTAAAATTTTTCTCTTTCTGCATCTTCAAATATTTGCCCAATTTAGTTAACACACTAGTTAGATCTAGAAGCTTACCGTTTACCATTTGATAAAGAATTTTTGTTGCCTATACACACAAGCATTTGTGCATGTACATATATACACCACCCCCCATAGGAGGCTGGTATAGATTGACTGAAGGCAGGAAGAAGATTAAGTGGGCTGGAAGGCTTGTGACCTAACTGCACCTCAGACTTGTGTTGCACACGGCCGAGGAACTTTTATTTCACCCATGTTTCATCTGCTACTGAGCTTGCTCCTTGAATGAACAACCTGGATTTTAAAACAAAGAGAAAGCCAAGGATATGGGTACTGCAGAAGAGTTAAACTGAGAGTGACAGGTACTGTGGAGCATACTAATCTAGCAAAAAGTTGAAGAGATTTTCTGAAGATGATGGCAAACATCACCGAAGAAACTTCAGGGAAAATTGTAAAATTGCCGAGCCAGTCAGCCAACCAACCAGCTAATCAAACTCTTTAAAATGAAGAAACAAGCTATGTATTTTGTATGCTTGCTGGTTTTTATTATGAGATTTTTGCCTCCTAGAAAATTCCTAAATATTAATATCAGTCAAAATCACTTTGTACAGTTGCATATATGAATGGTGAACTTTGCTACAAAGGTAAACAGTGGTTATTCTGTATGGCACTCATTTAAAACCAAGCATTTTAGTCTCCTTGAGATCTAAATAACCATGATACTCAGGAAACTTTTATATTAGCTGTAATGAATCAGTTGAGTGCTCAGCACAAGCATATCTCTGGCTGGCTAGCATATCCTATTACTTACAGTACAGTTAGAGTGTTGCAGGAGATGAAAGTGACATTTCTTACATGATGGATATGGTTGCCTTCAAGGTCTCTGGGATATAAAAACAAAACATCAATCACTAAAAATAAATTGAGGCGGTTATTCTAAGGTAATTAAAGAAAAATACAACCAGAACTTCATGATTGCACGGAAGAGAGTGGGAAGCAGACATCTAATTTTTCTGCACATCTAGTTGATGACTTCAGGTCATCAGCCCTGCAGTGTCCCAGCAGGCACTCTGTAAAATCCAGTGCCCTGTTAGGAAAAGTGGCGTGGAAGCACCATATGAAGACAACAAAATAATATTTTTCTAGTGAAACAAGGTAGACTTACAGCCAGTTGAGCCTTGGCATATATTGGCATAGAGGTTTATCAGGCAAATGAGCAAGAGAATTATTCATCATCTCTCTGAAAAAAAAAAAAATAAAAAAAGAGAAATAGTATAGCTGGCTATATTTGCCAAAAATTATGTTATAGAAAAAAAATTACGTCTCCTCTTATGTTTGTACTTTTGAAAAAAAAAGTCAAAGCTTGATTAATTTCTCATAATCTTGGAGGTAATAGTATTTTCTTACACTTCTACATATTTTCCCTATGGCATTCTGCGGAGCAGTGTTTTATCTTTAACTTGTTAATTACCAGGTAAAGGACAGATGTTCGCTTTACTGCTTTTTAAATAAAACATAGCAAGTCAATGCAAATATTTTGACTATTCTGTCATAACACATAACTCCTATTGGTGGCGGAGGAAGGGGGAGAGGGAGGAGGTTTCCCTCTGGGCAGCAGGGGAAGGGGGTCCCTCACGTGTGGGTCAGGAGAGGGCAGCGGCAAGTTACGGACACGGTCTCGGGGAGGGAGGCCAGGCTGCTGCCGGGGCCAGGAGCCATGGGACCCCCACCCTCCTGTGGCGAGGCGCTGGAGGACAACTGGCACCCACTGCTGCAGCTGCCGTGTCCTTGCCCTCTCAGTGACGTTGTCTTTTGACCATTTTTTACCACCCATCTCCCTATACTTTTCCAGACACTGCATGTCCACTGCTGCCAAAATCCTCCTACTCCAGCACGTCTTGTCTGGGGTAAGAAAAAGCTGCAGGTGTACTGCCAGCACTCCGTGGTGAGCGAGCAGAGTCGTCGTAAAAAGGTTTTATACGTATCTGCCGTTTCTGTTCCGATCTTTTAAATAACACTTTTGGTTCTTATTCAATACTTACAGGAGAATAAGTGATTTGAGTCCATAAAATGTTAATGGAGAGATCCGGTTTATCCTATTATTTTCAATTATCCTATAAATTACAGCAAAACAAGTATCAGTTTTATAATTATCTGCAGTTTTAAATTGAACAGATGATAAAAAGTAACATACTTTGAAGCGAATTTCTTCAAGTGTCTATTCAAACTACTTAAAAAATTGACGCACTACTCCTTAGCAGCTCAGGGCATTCATTGAATTAATTTCCTTTTAGAAGAATTTACCTAACACAAAAATAAGTTAAAGGAAGTAATTACATTCAAATTAGAAAAAAGTATTTGCGAGTTTTTAAAATTCTTTGATCAAGACACTGAATGGATTCCCTGTGAAAATGAAGTGGCACCACATAACAGTGTTCCATAGCAATCCAGCAGTCCCAAAAACATAGAAAAATGATAGGCATGTTATTATTTGCTCATTTTTAATAAAGTTACTGAGTCATAATAGTATTTCATTTTCATCTGTCTGAAAAGTAGTAATAAATCAAGATTTCAGATTATGACTGTCATTTTGTCTGGGAAATTTCAAGCATTATTTACAGGGAAAGACTTGCCCCAAAATTATCTTTCTATTTTTTGATGGTATCTGAGTTATTTCATATATTAATTTGTAACAAGCAGTTACTAATCAACATTATTTAGTATTGTAAAAGTCATCAGTCTTTGGAGCCATTAAGGCTCAAGAACTAATCTCTACTCTCACCAAAGTCAACTGGATTTTTACCTTGCACAGTGTAACAGGGTTTCCTTGATCATTATCTCATATAAAATACTACTATGCACAAAAATGAAAACAATCCAAATATTTATTTCTCTTGCTTTAATTATTCCTTGAGAAAATAAACATATGAGTGAGAAAACAACATACAGCCATTCAAGTTTGTGGAGATCTTCAAAGACACCAGGCTTCAAACTGGTTAACTTGTTGTTACTCAGGTATCTGAAACCAGATCAATGAAAGATAAAAAAAAATGGAATAATTAATTAGCATTGGACGCATGAGAACAAGATTTGAGATTTTCCCTTCATAATTTATCAGAATACTGCTATTTTTTTTCATAAATGTAATTTTTTACTATAGTAATTTTCATGTTCTTCTTTGAGAACAAGGCAGGACTTTCTGTAGTGAGGACTTTTGGAACAATTATGTAGAACATTTTGTCTTATCTATAAGAAAACACAGCAAGCTAAATATTTTCACTGTGTCATATTTTAGGCCCTTTCCAGTTTCCTTCTGTGGAGTGACTCATTCCATGAATGTTCCCAGGATCCCGTTCAGTCTCAGCTAAGGTTGTTAGTCAAATGTAGATACCAGAATCATGGAAAAAGAAGGTGGTGGTGGGGGGGGCAGTAGAAATGGTATGGGAAGGTACTAACAGCAGCTATAATAACAACCAACTACACTCATGTGACAGAAAAATAAAAGTTAAAACATTTTTTAAAATGTTCCTTTTAAAAACAGTGCAGAAACAAAAAGTTGAACTGAGCAACACAATTCAGATATCATCTCTTTCACTGAGTGTTTTCTTTAAAAGTTAGAATAATCTTTCAAAAACCTGCCACAAAATAAAGAAAATAGTGTTCTTTTCATTACCGATACTGGTTACTTTAGGTTGCTTCCACAAATCAAAATACAACATTAAAGAGTTTTGATTCATCACAAGCTCTTGCTTTTGTTTTATTACTTTTTCATTCTTTGTAACTTTATGCAGGTAGCAAACATACAGTCTCCTTCTTCCTTTCTGCAAATTTGGGGAACAGGAGTGAAGTATGGAGCCCACTTGTATTTTCAAAGGATTGTCCTGTCACGTAAGCTTTCACAGATAACCCTTAATCTATCTCTGCTTTCTCAATGCAATTGTCAAGTTAAAGATATGGACCATTTTGCAGCTTCCTAACATTGAATCAAATAAGAGAGAGACCTCTGTAGCAAATCTCAGAACTTCTTGTTGCTCTTTACTTCACTATTCAAACCCCAATACTGTGGTGGGTTGACCTTGGCTGGATGCCAGGTGCCCACCAAGCCGCTCTATCACTCCCCACCTCAGTAGGATGGAGCTGGTGGGGAAGATGGAAAAAACTTGTGGGTCAAGATAAAGGCAGTTTAATAAAGCAAAAACGAAGGCCATGTGTGGAAGCAAAGGAAAACAAAAGATTTGTTCTCTACTTCCCATCAGCAGGAGATGTCCAGCCACTTCCCAGGAAGCAGAGCTTCCGCTCAACCGCAACCGTTGGCCGGTTTGGGGCAGCTGTCCTGGCTGTGCCCCTCCCAAGGTCTTGCCCACCCCCAGCCGACTGGTGAGGGGGAATGATGGAGAGCAGCCTTGGCGCTGTGCGGGCGCTGCTCAGCAGCAGCCAGAGCGCTGGTGTGGTATCCACACCTTCCTAGCTACCCCCACAAAGCACGGCACTGCGAGGGCTGCTGTGGGGAAAATTAACTCCTTCTCAGCCAGACCCAAACTTACAGTTTTGTCAAGTTGTATAAACCTTTGAAAGCGCGTTTAGATACAGCTCGGATTTTATTATTCTGAAGATACCTAAGAAGATACAACAATTAATTTTCTAAGCACACAAAGTCAAAGCAAGCATAAATAACCAATTCAAATCTGTCAGCTAAACTGAAAACATGTGTGGTACTTGAATGGGAGCTGTCAAACTTGTTACATCTTAAATTTGACAATACCCATTTCACAACTTTGGTTGCAAAGACTGCAAGGGTGTTTTAAAAGAAATACCTCTCCTGCCAGCAGAATCACAAAACTCATTCAAAAGGATGCTTGGTTTGCCCGAGATGAACAACAGAGTGGTTGTATGTGACCTCCCATCTTAGGTCCTAACCTTGCAGTTTTCACCTGCATGACTTGAGTTGAATGTTTGGCCAGAACCTCGTTACAACCAACAGAATTTTGCATGGCAAATGTCAAATTAACATGTGTTTTTGAATTTTCTGTTTATAATATCATATAATTTTCAAAATTCTGCATTTTTAAGATAATATACTAAAAATATAATATGAATCTTACTAATTTTCTGTAAAGAATACTATTTTTTCCTTCTGTTTATCTATCTTAATGAAGTTCAAAGATATTATCAACTGTAAACTGTAAATCCTTTTCAAATAATTTTAAAGCATTATAGTGTTATTTGCTGAGTAATATTTAAATATAAATCCTTTTAATTAAATTACAGTTAATAAAGCATCTAGATGTATTCCTGTTAAAAAGCACCAATAAACCTGACATTGGCTTCTACAAAATGAATTTGCGTCAAAAACGACTCAAGAGCCTTCTGAAAATGTAGTTATCGATCAGAAAGGTGTGAAATTAATATTAGAAACAAATGTTTCGTACAGATAGATATGGATATATTTCTTTTAATGAAAATGTATCTTTCAAGACTTTTAAGACTTAATAGTGACACTTAAGTTTGTGAACACAAGATGGTGCTGCAGTACAGCACAGCTGCCACTCCAGTTCGGCTTCTAGGGAGGTAAAGGCCTCGACTCGGGGAGTTCAGAGCCTTACTCTAAATTTTGCATTTAATTCTTTACGTGACTAATTCTGTATCAAGCAAACTTGTTAAAGGTTACGATTTTTGAAGAACATAAATGTTACACATCGTAAAACATAACACATTATCATGTTGCCATAACAATTTAACTAGTTGGGGCATTGTCAAATTGGTACCAGACATAATTAGTTGTGAAACTAAGAGACACGTGAGTGAGCTTTCCATCACAATGGGAAGTTTAAGCTTCCAAACATTTGTTTTGCAGAATAAATGTTTTAAGTTACTTTAATTTCTTTTGGTATATTACTGTTCATTATAAATGTAGTTTCCTTCAGACGTGATGGAAGTTTAGCATTTTTTGTGGTATAAAATAGTCAATATAAAAAAAATATGCAGAAACTATAGTTTTGCAAAAAGAGAGATGTCAAATCAAGTTACCTGAGACAAACAGGTCACGCAGTTAGATGAGGTAGTGAAGGGTAAGACAAAACAGAATTTTGAATATAAACTGAGGGTTGTCACTTAAATATTAAGTTATGTGTGTGTATATATGAGAGAGACACAATGAATAGATATTTTAAATAAATAGATATAATAAATTGATATTTTAAGTTGAAGCACTCCCTTACAGATTCTTAAGGTCTCGGTATTTCTTGAAAATGTCAGCAGAAAGTTTCCTTAGCAGATTCCTCTGAAGAGACCTGTAGGAATGAATGCATACAGTAAAACTGCTTTCCCAGATTCCCACAGTGCTGCCATTTTTGTTATTCAATAACAGCAGCTTTCACACTGCTAAATAATAAAAGTAACATGAAACCATCTGAACATGCTACCTCTGAATATTTGTATCTATTTAAGCAGTAAGCCAAATACTTTATCATCAAAATATATTCTTCCATATCCCCAGTGCAACTGACAAAGTAATAGTTAAATCCAAGAGTTGAAGAGATTTGAGTATAGTCTAAACCAAAGATTTATTTCAAACCTCACGTGCATTTAGAGCTTATTTCCCAGTGCATGTGTCCCTATGTCCCCATCTCCACTGGGCACTGACTCAAGCGTCCTGCCAAGAACAAAAATCGTTCAGGCTATTGTTGGATTAGAAGAAAGTCCATCCCAAAGCCAACTGAACCAACTTCACTGCTTTTTTTTAAAGGTAGAACTGAGTCATTAGTTTTGAAGACTTTGTTGACCCTGAGCCAACAGCCAGTTTAAATATTTAGTTGACGTTCCACATCAATCTTCGTTATGAAGTATTGTGTTATTTGCAGATGGACGTAAAAAACAGAGAACCTCATCCACACGTGAGCATAAACTGGTACCAGACAGAAAGATCTGTACTCCTGCTCTACAGGGAAGATCTTCAGGTAAGGACACGTGATGCTGCCCTCTGCTCACCACACAGAAAACGGCCTCTCAAACAGTGATGCGCAAACTAAGAGCAGTATCAACCATTCCTGGATCTCTTCAAAAACTTTAGCTTACACATATGTACTTGTATGATGATCCAGCCCAGATTAAATCCTTTTAAATAATGGCATATTCAGAGACATCAAATGAGAACTAAAAAGATTCGCTCGAGCAGGTAGTTCCACTGAGGTCAAGGTTATTGACTTTATTGGCAGGAACATAGACTAGGAATATTAGCAGGACCATTGAATAATAAAAAGGTCCTAAGCTTTGTGCCTTAAAAAGAAACACTTCTTTTGAAGATTTCTTTAGACTTCCTAAAACTGTTGCTAGCTCAAGTCACTGTTACAAACGTGAAATGACTACTTCACAGAGAGTTTTTTTAGTTCCTTTTCTCT
>KL265617.1:5370-17837 GCA_000699545.1 Podiceps cristatus | reverse complement strand
GGAAAATCTGTACTTAAAACATTAAAGGACTTGTCAACAGAGAGACACTATGCTTTCACGAGCACCAGCTGAGCCAACTGATCATAATTGTAAGGCTGTAGTTGTGAAGAGGTGGTAGAATTGATAGTCAAGCCTGAACAAAGCGAGAAACCACTTTTCTGCTCTACTTACATTATGGTTATGTTTGAAGAGACTGACGGGACAGCACGCAATTTGGCAGCATCGCAGAAGATCTCCAGCCCTTGGCAGGTACACTCTGCTGGCACAGCACCAGCCACTGCGTGAAAACAAGAACGTGGTTGCGGCAAAAGGTGGGATGAGTGGTGGGATGGGATGGGGAGAAAAGAAATACAGTGTAAAAGAACAGTGAGCACAAAACCAGACATACTGGGCTGTATTAAACAGAAATTAGGGACATGTTTTTACATAATTGATTTACACCTAACTATAAGGCACACAAAAAATTATGTTACCTCCTCCCCTCTGTGAAAGAGCTTCTAAAAGCTCTTGAGCTTTAGGCTTGATATTCAGAAATCTGGCATGGTAGTAGTTTTTCAGATCTTTTGTGGCTCTTTTTAAGATTTTCAGTCCTTTCAATTCTTATTTACTAGAGTGAGCACAATCGTGTCCAGGTGAAAATGGGATGCAAATGGGTCAGGAAGTCTTTGTTCCCTTTCTCCCATCTCTGTGCTTTAAGTTAGTGCTCACAGTAGGCAGCAGAGTCAGAAAATCTGTACGAAGGGATGAATGCCCGCAGAAGTGGAGGGGGTTTGCAAGAATTGTTTAATATATGAAGAAGTGAATTTGGAGGAATGTTACCTTCATTTAACTCTGAAAGATGTGTGTTTCATGGTCTTTCCAGCTGTATTAATATATTCAGATAAACATTTACATTGCCCTCCTAATTGGCATATGTTTGATGTTTTTATTACAGAAAATGTATCTTTCTTAATGGAACTGAAATCAGCTTCAATGCAGTTGTACATCTGAGACATTAATTCTGCTTTACCGTAAATGAAAGTGCACTATATTTCTCTTTCTGGTAAGGATATTTGCTATGTATTTCTTTCTAGGCGTCATCAGTAATAATCACACAAATAATATCTGTAATTACTTACAGCACTCAGGTGTCTTTGTCTGCAATGCATACAGAGATTTCAGCGTTTTGTACTTGTCCTTTGTATAATGTTTATCAAATTGCAGAGACCATCCATTGTTGTCTTCTAATAAAAAACCCAAACAGATAGAAGACACATTAGAACAGAAATACTAGGTAGAAATACCTTCACTAAATTTAGTTACATCTTTTTTTTTGTCCTCAAGTTTTACCTCAATAACATGATTTTTCAAGAACATTTCATAGACTATTAGATGACCGTCTCTTTATACAGTTGTCTAATCACCAGTATTTACTGAGATTATGAGCTGCATAGTAGGAACAGTTTATTATACCTTCAGCAACAACATTTTCTGAGACAGTTGCACTGAAAAAGTATAATTTTTCACTTCAGAAATTTTTGTTTACGTAGGAGTCTAAAAAGGCGAGACAACCATATTTTCCTACTTCCTTAAATGTGCAGGTTTGTCACTTTGTCCAGGAAAGCTCAAATGCTTACAGCGACACTGACTATTTCTCTCAGAGGGCTGTCACAGCCTAAATCCTGAAAATCTAGATGAAGGCCAAACGAACACTGCTTTTCAAGAGAATACGTGGTGTGGTGTAAGATATTTAAGTCAGTATGTTTAATTTAAGCTTAATATGCATCTTCATTAAATAAAGCATTATTGCATATTACCAGTTTGGCCACTGTGCATAAACATACTAGAACAGAGTGGGTTATGGCCATAAAGATAAAAGTCAAAGAACAGGGCTTTCAGTTCCTTCCCACAAATGGATATTTCCAGATACAGGGGTGCTGGAAATAACTACAGACCTGTTTCTTGTAAATCTGTTGTGTGTCTGACAACTGTAAACTAACTGATCAGGTAACCACTTCCAAAACAGGGCAGAAACAAAAAACAAACAAACAAACAAACAAACAAAAGTACCTCCTTTTAAAAACTGTGATCTGATTTTAGTTTTATTAATTTGAGTCTGACCTCTCTTCAGCTTTGACAACGCCAACACTCCTTTAGGTTGAAGCATCTCACGTAACGAATATGCACCAGCAGCAGAAATGGTCCTTAGGATGGCACTTGCTAGCTGGTGAGTCAGTGTCAGTGATAACCAAAAGCATTACTTTATAAGGATACTTATTGTCAAACAGCATTTATATGAGAAGCCCGAGCATGGCTCTGCTTGCTAGTCATTACAGCCTTAGTTTCACTTTTATGAAATGCTAGCAACCATCTTTCCCCCTGCAATTTCACATAGTGGTGTAGTTTAAGCACCATTTGTCACAGACATTTCTCTGTAAATCTTTATTTTCAAGTAAGCATTACTGCTAGACCTGTTGGTTTCAAAATAGGCAGGGAGAAATAAGATCTTTGTACTTCCTTGCAACTTTTCCCATTCCGAAATTGTGCCTCATTTTTCATCTGACAGCGCCGTTGTTTTCCCAGCTAGGTAGGGAACCCACCTTGCCCGCGCCTCCGGAGGCCTGCCTGCGGCGTGTCAGCAGATGAAGCTGTTCTGGGACGCCTCTTCACTGCATAAGCGAGCAGATGTACTACACATGCTGATTAATAGATGCTATGAAAGATTAAGTAACTTCAGGCAAACTATATTTTATCTAGTTATTCGTTTGTTATGCATAAATTGAAAAGATAAAAGATTCAAAGCAATCCAATCTCTGTCTTCAGGAATCGCTCCGTTAAGAGCAAAGACAGACTTGAAAAGTGCCTTCTTCATTCGAAAATTAACGTGAATTAACTTATGGCCTGCAAGAATGCCAGCTTCCCACCCAGAGAAATCATTTAACCACATTTTACTAACTTTCTCGACAGCACCTGGTATGCTCTGATCCATTAGCAGTTTCACCAGGTAAGATCATTAAGCTGCTGTTCAGAAGCAGCCTAATGCATTTTGGACAACATGAAAGGTGTTGGCAAACCTACAGAAATATTGCTCCTGCCTGTTTTAAATGCTCAGCAGAAATTTGATTTTAGGATCATCTCACAAAACTGCAACATGGAATCCGTAATTGAGGAAGCGATGAGAACAGATCCTTTGCCAAGAGGTACGTGACTTATAAACCTACTGCCCCGTAGTAAGGGCTGTAATGAGGTTTACCCTATCTCTATTTCTGAATATTTAACTGGAGCACATCCATTAACTTTTAATTGCAAGACTAGACCCAGAAACTGGGAGCTGAAGAAACTAGTGGGAACACAATATACGCAGAAGAGGTGAGATTTAGAAAGGAAAGGGATCTTTCATTAAGGATTTTTCAACAGAATTTTGTAAAGATTTATTAAAAATGAGGCCATTCTTGTAGTATAATCATACCAAATAAACATTTTGCAATTGGTAATACAGTCTCAAAATACTTTTGGACTTTCTAATTCATAATTACATTCATAGAAAGTTTTGGATCACTAACTACTTACCTGCAGATCCTGAATATATCATTAAAAGTCATAAATTCTAATACCCCTGTAAGCCAATGAACATATAAAGTACATTTTTCTGCATTTCCCTGCTTCTGATACTAAAGAGTGGATAGATGAAATTTTATTCCACATTTTAGTATTTTTAAAGTGCCTTGCCATGTGACAAAGCACGTACAAGAGGTGACCATCACTGCAGTTCACAACTGCAGAGAAAAAGCACGAGCAGTGCCTCCTGCACTAATGGGAACAAGGGAGCAGTTCACTACAAAGGGGAGGTTCGCCAGCATTTTCAAGGAAGTTGAGAGGCGTGAGCGGCCATTTTTGGGTGGCCATGAAAGAGAAGGGGGGAAAAAGCATCAGAAAGGGAGAAGATGGGTTATTTGTACTGGAAGCATTTCAGTTGTCTGGAGTTTCTGGTCAGTTCTTTTGAAACACCAGGCTTTTCTCATGGCATTGATTTTCCTGTCTTCTACTAGAAATACAAAGGCATATCTGAATATGACAAGTTATTCAAAGTTTTCTGACCTTCACAAATGTTTGCTTTGGGCTGAGTTTTGTGCCCAAGCCTGGGACAATCTTCATTTTCTACAAACTGTTTTGTCGAATCCCAGAAGAATGTATTGTCCAAATATCTATATTTAGTACAACTGTTCAGTGAGGCACTCAACACCAGAACTGTAAATCACTTTGTGATCTTTTAGAGTTTATATGATAAGTTTGTGGCCTGTCTCTGTTGAGACAAGGTTCTTCAAACACTAAGAAATGACTGGTAATAGTACTGGTCTTGAAATCCCAAATCTATCATTTGGGGGAGTATAGCTCAGATGAGAAATTACTTTTTCCTGAGCCAGTTCTAAAATAGATTATGTTGGCTGCACTTCTGTAAAAATGAGATCTGAGAAAACAAGGCATCAGCAAATCTTCCCCTACACAGGATAAGCAAAATAAGTAATTGTAAATGGGATTTATCTGACTACAGATTAATACACTGTTCCTTGCTAAAAGTTGTCAATTACCATTTCTGATGGGAAAGAGAATGAGAATGAGAAAGAGTATGTTAATCCTGACAAACTACAGATTTGAATAATCTGTTCAGTGACAGATCCCAGAAAATATCAGCTTTTCTCAATTAAAGATACATCTCTTATTTAGACTGGAGCTTGTGAAAAAGGATGCTATCTATATGACTTTGCCCTTCTCTCAGCCATATCTTCATGGGTTATTATGCAGAGAAATGCTATCAGTTAAATGCATAAGCACTCTAAAGAGACACTGTGTCACCCTTTGATTTCACCTTTGCTGTTGGTGGTCGTAACCCATGGACATAATTCTTTCTGCCAGTTGTTCAAATATACTTTCTCTTGCTGTAAGAAACGACTTCAGGCTTTTCACAAAGACAACTTCTAAGTACAACAAGGAAAACCTGTATCCTCCAGACAAGAAGCAATTCCTTTTAAAATGTTTATAAATGAAGGAATATAATTGCCCTTTTCCACAGTGTTGGGGCATACTGACACAGCCCAATAACTTACAGTAAGACCAAACCGCATGAGATTTGACAAAGTGGGGCATTGCAGTGCCTGGAGCATTCAACTCTCGAGTGAATTTCACAGCCTCAGTTTAAATACCTAAGTGGTAAAAACGAAGAACCTATAAACTGGACACCTACAAAGGCAATTTACCCCACACCCAACTGCGTGTCGCTGCACATTGACCGCTTCCTGAACCTGTTGATGAATTGAAATTTAGCTTCCCTACTCATACGTGACGATGCAATCACAGAAAAACAGACAGGAATTAAATCAGTTCAAATAAGGTTTACACTTCTCTGGATGAGCTGGATTATATGCTTACACAAGTTTATTCTTGGTTTTAAACAACTTAATTAATCCAGGGCAACTTTTAAGAAAATAAGCAGGCTCAAATTTCCAAAAGATAGATATATTCTCGATATCATAGCTTTATTTCTGTGAAACACATGCATAGGGGAGTTTTCTAGTTTATACAACAAGACTTTTAATCTATATAGATTAATTCAATTTCCTATTCTATTTTTCTTGAAGTATTTACAGTTTTAAATAAATGTGGCAGAATAAATTAAAAGAAGCTAATAGTATGAATACATCTGTAAAACCTTACGTTGCTTGTTCCCTTAGTAGTAAGCCACTACCATGGAGACCAGAAGAGACAAAAGTCTAGAGAAATATAAAAGTTCCTCTGAGTTATCAACAATATTTAAAGATCTCAATAACAAAATTGACTAAAAGCCTCCAGAACCTCAGCAAAGCTATTCCATTTGCTGATATTTGTACATCAGTGTCAACCTCATTATTTCAGTGCCATATACTGTGGATGAATGGCAATGACAGTGACAATAAAATTTGGCCATATATGAAAAATTTCCAGGTGAAGCTTGAAAGTCTAATATTTTGCCAAGTATTTACTACCTTTTGAGCATGCTGCTGACTTCCAAGTGTTTTCTTTTTGCTTCATAAACAGAATTTACTATCTAGGGCTCAAAACTGAATGGTGTCCCATACACATTTTAAGTATGATGGAAAAAAATGTCATGCCAGGAAAAGGTGAGACTAACTATAGCATTATTCATTATTAGTATTAATTTGAAGCATAAAGTCATCAAAATCTTCTGCAATGTGCTGAGGCAAAAAAAAAAAAAAAAAAAAAAAGGGAATCTCAGACCATTTGAAATTTCTCATCCCTTATGAGCAATCTTATAATATTAAAGCATATATCTTTTGTGTAGATATTTTGAAACACCACAAAAATTTAGATTTCTGCTACAGAAGTCTAGAAGATGACTTAATGAATCTACAGAACTGCAATAATTTTCTCTAAGTTCATAGACCTTCAAAGAAGCACATAGGAAAACAGCATGACATCTATATAGATCATTATTACTTTCACCCTGTTGAATTTTATAGGCCCTTTTTCAAAAGAAGTGGTAAGTTATAACTTATTTAATAAGGCAAGGCAGTCACCCGATGACCGCACAGCACACGGTACCAGATGAGGCCTGTGTTTTTAGAGGTAAATAGGTGCAAGACTTCAAACAGCCACTCCCTGCACTAGTTCTTTTGGAAATCTCTCTCTGATTTCCAGCCTATGAGCTAGACAGAGCCTAACAGACATCTATAAGTGAACGTTACAACTGGGGAGCTGAATGCTGCCTTTTGTTCAGAGACCTCCTAGGCCTGGGAGGAACACAATGGTAAATACATTTAACCAGTGAAAAACTCCTCCAGAGAGTCAGGAACATCTTAAATTAAATCTGCATGCCCGTTCTTGCTTCACTGGACTAGAAATATGTGGCTATGACACTGTGATTAAAAAAGAAATGCAGACACACTACAACCATTGCCTAACTGCCAAAAAAACAGCTTTGCAGAACTATCAGCAAAATTGTCCAAAAGCCAAATTTTTAACCATTGAGGAAGCTTGTGCTCTCGAAATAGTTCAGGCTACTTTTTTTCCATTAACTACTCTACATAATTAAAGACCCTGCTTGTGAAGGAAAAAAAAAAAAAAAAAAAAAAAAAGAAAAATGAAACACCCTAGCACGGTGTTTCTTCCATTCCCCCTTTATTATTGCCAGTCAGTAGAGTGGTAGCCAAATAGGTAACAGTAGTCACTGGTTTTTTTAATGCCCCATTCACAGTGCAATAATCCACTCTGCAGTGGTGCAAGGGATTACGCCCAATGCACACAATTTTGGTTTTGAAATTAAAAAGAATTCTGGTGTTTGCATTTTTAACAAGTCTTACGTTAAGATACTTTTTATTCTGAGTATGACATATCTGTGTTATTTGCACATAACCATTTCTTCTAGAGATTTACTAGTAATAAATGAAGAACCTATTTCAGCAACCAGTTCTGAGATGGAGCATAAGAGCTATTCAGTGGCGTGAAACAACAGTAACCCTAATTTTTAACAAAGTATAAACCATATCTATTCCCAATTCAGTTTAAGAAAAGAATAATGAAGGCATTTATTTATGAGAGTTATATATGACAGATTGCATTGAAAGATACTGTATTTTATAACTCCTGTTTCTGTGACATTGCAGGAGATCACAACCTAGATTTCACCATCTCATTTAGGAAAAAAAAAAAATTGCTGCTAGCACAATGTTTCCAAACAGTATTATCTAGTACTATTTAGGAAGGCTAGCACATGAGTCACAAACATCTTCTTTTTGAAACATCCAAGCTTTTCATTAGTTTCCTAATTTAGATAAGTTATGATTCTTTGCTCGCTGAAGACAGTGGGAGCCTTTGCATTGATTTCAGTGGAGTCAGGCCAGGTCAGATCTCACCAGGCTCAGCCTTGCTTCATAAGAGAGGTTGTGTTCAAAAGCCCAGGCAGTGTGACTGAAGGTTTTATATCGATCTTATTGTTTGAGTTTTAAATTAGAACAGAACCTCATAAATTCAATAACTACATAGATTTTGACTGCGTGTTTGGGTACTGTCAAACTCTAATGGAAGTTAGGAAAAAACTTTTAAATCTAAAAGCAAGACTATTTATAAATAAATGAATGCACCTCTACTTTACATCCAAGGGATTTTCAGAACCTGTAGCTACAGGATGCTGCCACCTAGAGCTAAATATATCAAAGTAGTACAGCTTAATCTCAGACTTCAAGACACACCATAAAATGTGCTTTCAAATTGGACGGGTAAGATGTAAAGTCCAGAGTCTCCCCTCAAAGGAGAAAAGCTCAGTGACTTCTGAGATCTGATTATGTTTCTGTATTTTCCCATTTACAGTTTTGTACCAAACTAAATTCAAGAGCCAATGGGCGGTTTTGGAACAAGGAACCTGAGGTAAGCTACACTGCAACTTACTGGAATGCTTCTCCCCTAGAACTGGCATCTTATTAACATTACAGCTAATTTATGGTTATGGTGAACATGCTGACCATCCAGCAGAATGGCTGGAACATTAGAGTCACTTGCAACAAAGGAAAGACAAATACTTTGAGAGACTTCTCAATGATTTAAAATTTAACTGCACAGAGACTTTTTGCAGCACTTTGCAATTACCATGATATGACCACAAATTGATAACTGACCCAGCGGTGTATCTAGAAGATATAATTACACAAAAGTTGTTAGACTGGTAATATCACATTTTTATCTCTGAATGTAATATTAGGAATATTTTATTCCAGAGAAATATGACCCTCATCTAGGAGAAAAGTTTGCTCATTCAGCCTTCTAAGTAGACAGCGTATCAGAGAACTTTAAAAAAGAAAATATAAAGCGCTTATGTGTAAATTTTAAAATGTAAACACTTAAGGAACAGATTAAGGATTTTTTTTTGTTTGTCTTTTTTTTTGTCTAATGCTACTCAGAGTTGAAATTTTGAAAAAAAAAATCCGTAGATGATTACTGGCAACGTTACTTGTCTTCTGTCCAAATTTGTAGAGTACATTTATGTTATGATTTAACTTTTCATATGTTTTTGCAATTTGTCACGTCAGAATTTGTTCTTCTAAACAAACATGCACTTTAAGATAATAAACACCTATGGACAGGGATGGGACATCTGCAACTTCTCTGGGCAACCTGTTCCAGTGCCTCACCACCCTCAGAGTAAAGAATTTCTTCCTTGTATCTCATCTAAACCTACCCTCTTTCTGTTTAAAGCCATTACCCCTTGTCCTATCACTACATGCCCTTGTCAGAAGTCCCTCTCCAGCTTTCCTGAAGGCCCCCTTTAGGTACCGCAAAGCTTCTAGAAGATTTCCCTGGACACTTCTCCTCCCCAGGCTGAACAAGCCCCACTCTCTCTGCCTGTCTTCGTAGGAGAGGTGCTCTGGCCCACTGATCATCTCTGTGGCCTCCTCTGGACTCACTCCAGCAGGTCCATGTCCTTCTTGTGTTGCGGGGAGGGAGGGGGTCAGAGCTGGACTCAGGACTCCAGGTGGGGTCTCACAACAGCAGAGTAGAGAGTGAGAATCACCTCCCTTGACCTGCTGGTCACGCTTCTTTTGATGCAGCCCAGAGTATTGTTGTCTTTCTGGGGTGCAAATGCACATTGCCAGGTCATGTTGAGCAACCAACTCCCCAACATCCTTCTCCTCAGGGCTGCTCTCAATCCATTCTCTGCCCAGCCTGTGTTCGTGCTTGGGATTGCCCCAACCCAGGTGCAGGACTCTGCACTTGGCCCTGTTAGACTTCATGAGGTTCGCACGGGCCCACCTCTCACATCTGTCAAGGTCCCTCTGGACGCATCCCTTCCCTCCAGCATGTCGACTGCACCTCACAGCTTGGTTTCATCAGCAAACTTGCTGAGGGTGCACTCAGTCCTGCTGTCTGTGCTGCTGCCAAAGATGTTAAACAACGCCAGTCTGAATGCCAATCCCTGAGAATGACACTCGTTCCTGGTCTCCACTTGGACACTGAGCTGTTGACCACAACTCTTGAGTGCAACCTTCCATCCAATTCCTTATCTACTGAGTGGTGTATCTGTCAAATCCGTGTCTCTGCAATTTAGGGATAAGAATGTTGTTTCTCTTCCCTTGTCCACCAACGCTGTAACCTCATTGTAGAAGGCCACCAAATTTGTCAAATCACAAATACTATTGTTCAAATACATATAAAATATACATACATTGTCAAATCACAAATACTATTGCTCTTTTTGTTTTGTGCTAATCAACTGTCGGCTTTATCTACTGTTGTTAGCTTTAATTTTATTTTGTTCATCATTAAGTGTCACTGTCAAAGCAGAGATTTTAAAATGCTTCTTTTCCATGAATATGTACTTGGGAATACATACTTGTCACTTTTATTGTGCCGTTGGGCTTCAAAAGGCTTTGCCTAGAGATTGTTTAGAATACATTAACAGTAACATTGCAATAGTAATGCGTTCAATGTAAGAAATACTTTAGGAACAATTCCCATGTCAACACTGTCATAGCATTAGGGGAGCAGAATTTGTAATTATGCCTAGTATTTATCCTTCCTGCTCATGTTTAAAAAAGCAATGAAGAAAACAAATGTTCTAACCTCCCATCTATAAACATCAAGTAGCTACAGAATCAAATATTAAAGCTGAAAATAAGCAGGAAAAGGTCTTCCCTGGAAAATTAGGCTGAAGCCATT
Source organism: Podiceps cristatus (assembly GCA_000699545.1). Taxonomy (NCBI): domain Eukaryota; kingdom Metazoa; phylum Chordata; class Aves; order Podicipediformes; family Podicipedidae; genus Podiceps; species Podiceps cristatus. The sequence goes on along the minus strand of KL265617.1, from coordinate 7,154 downwards.
ACATTTGAAATCAAACATAGCCTCAGTAGGACAAAACATTATCAAACTCACTCTGCTGTGCCAACTTGAGCTTTAATCAAGCTTGGGCACAGAAGGATGCTGGAACTGCTGTATTTTTTTCCACACATTTTGGTTTTTGCTAACAGATACAAAAATAACTCCAAGTGAACGGTGATATAGGCTGAACTGTTTAACAATGCACTTGGGTCTTTTTAAGAACTCAGTGCTTCAGAAAGGACGAGGAGGGGGCAGAACAGCAGAGAAAAATTTACTGCCATACTCAAGCATAAAAAAGGAAAGACCTCAGAACCATAAGCTTTTATGACAAATTATGAAACTTTAACTAAATCATTTTTATTTAAAAATATCCATGACAAATTTGCAGAAACACCCACTTCTATTTGATGGACTACATTTTCAAGTTCAAAAGGTAAGATTGTATTTTCCATGCACATTTAAGGTTATCTAGTGATAGTTCAAAAAAAGCCTCCCATCACTTCGGGCATGATAAATTGCTAGCCTCTTCCTTTTATTGCAGTTTACTACATTGCCTCAAGCTCTTCCCCATCAGGATATCACATACAGTATTTTATTGGTTTTGGAAACCTGACTAGGTGACAAAGGCATGTGAATTCTCAAAGATGACTGGCTTCACTCTACTGTGATATATCAGCTACAATTCACCCCTTTCCAGAAGTGGAAGAAATGCTGATGTTGAGCTGACCAGCAGGATGTCCACACCCCAACTTTTAAGTGCTAACAGAGCAGTCTGAGACCTAAAGTCTGTTCCCAAGTCTGCCTATGATCCTAATTTCAGGTCATTTCACTTCTTTGGGCCTTAGTATTTTGTATATTATTTGGACATGGAGAGCACAGTGGAAGTGAAAGAGGAAGCAGATTTGAAGAAGGTGCCATGAAGCCAATCTTCACATGCCTGGGTTGCACGTGAACGGTGATTACAGCGTATCTGAAAACACATATCCCAGCAAGGATCTGGTTTAGTTCCAAATATATATAATTATGTTTTGCTGTTACTGGGCATGCAGTATATGAAACAGGACTAATACTGCAAATCGACTCAAAGATTGCGATAAATATCTCCAGAGGAATGAAGTGGGGAGTGAGAGAACTTTACTCATTAAAAGAGGAAAAGGACAGTATTGCTACAAGATTCTTGGAGTGACTAGTTTCAGTTTTTTTCAGAGGTTCCTGTCACGATGATCTCTTTTGCACTGATGTCTTACTTTTTCTTTCAAGGTCATTTAAAGACTTTCACAAAGTAACTCTTTTGGAAGATCTATGCATGCTTCTTATGCGAGTCGCTTCTCTGTTTGTTTCATTCACTGATGTTTCTTAAAAGTGCTATTTCAGTAATTGCAGTTGCTGTTAATATTCAGCACACTTAGGGGCTTGTATTGAACAGCTGGACTTTGGATTTCTTATGTTTAGAGTACCTGTTTTTTTTTGTTTGTTTGTTTCTTGGGGGGGGTGTTGTTGTTTGTTTTGTTTTGTTTTTCCAACAACAGTATTATGGTTTTCAAGAGTGGGATTTTTTCCTTTTCTTCATCGGTATTGTCCTTTCCATCACAGAAAGAACTACTGTGCATGACAGATTTTTGCTGTGTGTTTCCTTATGTTATAATACTGGTTTGTACATAAAATATATGCAAGTCTTCAATATAACCTTTTTCTGTAGGCTTCAGATAGTGCTTTATGATTACTGAAAAATTTGTTAGTAAAGCAGTTGCTTTACCTAGCTGTGTTTGAGATGCTTGCACTAAAAG